>BHFT01027031.1:0-22977 GCA_004320025.1 Laticauda laticaudata
TTCTCCTGTTCTTCGTCTTCCTTTTCATCTTCCTCCTCCTTCTCAGCCTTGTAACACTGATGATGATTCCTAGTTGGGTGATGAAATGTCTGCAAGAAAACAACCCAGCTCAAGAAGTTTGACAGACCCCCAAATCCTCTTTCCCTGCTCTTCCTCCTAGTCTTCTCCTTCCTCTTCTTCTTCCTCCTCCTCCTCTTCCTCTTTTTTTCAATGTTCTGAGATGAATTAGATTTCAAAACCATGCTGGCTAGGGACTTGTGGGAATGGAAGTCCAATCCATCTAGACGACATGACGTTGGGAAAGGAGATTCAAATTTACTGTCAAGATATTTGTTCTTGCTGTTTTAAGCTTGAGCAATTCTCTTTTGCAAACAGGAGGGGGGGAAAAGCTTGAATAATTTTGAACAGGCTTGTGTTGCCAAGGTTTCCAGCTTGTCTGTTGATCAGTCAAAATTGTTTGACAAGCAGGTGACAACATGGGAAAGCACAAAAGCAGTGTGTGTTGCTTATCAACAACCCTGATGGTTTTCAATGATGGCGGAAATTTTTCATTCTAATTTCTTTGTTATTGGGAGAGAGCTTGTTACGTTGATTTGAAACAGATTAAAGCAGATATGTCCAACTTTGACAATTTTAAGACTTTTGGCCTTCAACTCCCAGAATTTCTTAGCCAGATTTCAAGACTTGTGGACTTCAACTCCCAGAATTCCTCAGCCAGCTTTTAAAACTTGTGGACTTCAACTCCCAGAATTCCTCAGTCATCCTTTAAGACTTCAACTCTGCTATGCTGGGGAATTCTGGAAGCTGAAGTTCACAGATTTTAAAACTGAAGTCCATAGATTTTAAAATCCAAAAATTGAACACCTCTGAATGAAAGGAAACTCAGTGATTTACATTACTTCACGTTTATTCATTGCATTTTTCTCCAAGGCATGTGGCACAGCAAGCAACTTTTGAGGGTATTTTTGAAACATTTTTCTCACCACCTTGTGAGTAGTTCAGACCAAGAGCCTTTCTTTGTGGCTGAGTTGAAGTGTTTGTCCCTTTTGCCGATTCTGCGATCAGCCAAAAATTAAACCAGCATGAGATTCACCCCTGGGGCCAATGCCTCTTCTGCATCAACAACCTCTGTTGTTAATGCTGCTCAATCCGCAGCCTTCCACCTAGAGGGACGGGTGATAAAAAGAAAAAGATTTTATCGAATCTTCAACTCTGACAACGTCTTGCAAGTTCTGTGAATGCATCTGCTCGGATTTTAACCAAGTTGAATAAATGTGTTGTGCGTACACAGCCTCGCCAAAAAGATAGGACAGCTTTTGTGGATTTGGCCTGATTGGTAAATGATGGGTTGATTTCACACCTTTATTCTTTTTTTTAACAAATATCTCAAGGTGGTGAACATACCTAATAACTCCTCCTTGCTCCTATTTTCCCCACAACAACAAACCTGTGAGGTGGGTTTGGGCTGAAAGAGAGGAACTAGAACCAGGACTAGAATTCACAGGCTCCTAGTGATCCACTCAAAACCACCCACCCAGCTGGAGAATTCTTGGAATTGAAGTCCACTCATCTTACAAGAACTCTCTTGTCTCCTGGTGTTTGACTCAAAGTCACCCAGCTGGCTTTCATTCCTAAAACAGAACTAGAACTTTCTTGTCTCCTGGTGTTTGGCCCAAAGTAACCCAGCTGGCTTTCATTCCTAAAACAGAACTAGAACTCTCTTGTCTCCTGGTATTTGGCCCAAAGTCACCCAGCTGGCTTTCATTCATAAAACAGAACTAGAACTTTCTTGTCTCCTGGTGTTTGGCTCAAAGTCACCCAGCTGGCTTTCATTCCTAAAACAGAACTAGAACTTTCTTGTCTCCTGGTGTTTGGCTCAAAGTCACCCAGCTGGCTTTCATTCCTAAAACAGGACTAGAATTCACAGGCTCCTAGTGATCAGCTCAAAACCACCCACCCAGTTAGAAAATTCTTGGAATTGAAGTCCACTCATCTTACTAGAACTCTCTGTCTCCTGGCGTTTGCCCAAAGTCACCCAGCTGGCTTTCATTCCTAAAATAGAACTAGAACTCTCTTGTCTCCTGTTGTTTGGCCCAAAGTCACCCAGCTGGCTTTCATTCCTAAAACAGAACTAGAACTTTCTTGTCTCCTGGCGTTTGGCCCAAAGTCATCTGACCAGTTTTCCTGTCTAAAGGGAGACTGTCTCCTGGTGATTGCCGAAAGGTCAGCTCTCATGCCAAAGGTGGGACTTGAATTCATGTCCTCCCACTTTCTAGCCTGACACCTTTTCCGCTAACCAACTCTGATATTTTTAATAATTCAATCATCCAAAGATCTAATTTCTTAAAAGGGAAGGAGGGACCTTTGACTCACTTCTGTTCACCAATGTTTAAATCAGGTCAGACACATTTACCAGCTGCATTTCAAGAATATGCAAAGCTTGTTTGTGGTCACCTTGTTTCCTGTTGTTTTGTGACTTAACATGTGAATCCAGAAGCAGGCTAAGTAAGCGACAAGTTTAATGGGTTGTGTGAATGCATTCATTCTTTTGACGCTCTTCCTCCTCCTCCTCCTCCTCCTCCTCCTCCTCCTCCTCCTCTTCTTCTTCTTCTTCTTCTTCTTCTTCTGAATATATTTTTTATTATTTACAACTATTAAGTATCAAGCACAATGCAATCGTTTTGGCATTACTTTGCCATACATACAAAAATATAACCAAACCACTAACATTCCTATTATTGGTACAATATATACAATTTGATTCTAATCATACTAGCTGTTTTTCGTTATGATCTTCCTCTCCTTTTTGCAACCACAAATAAAACTTATTCCATGGCTCATAATATTATGATTCCCCCTTATTTTTCAGTACTAATGTTAATCTATCAGATTCTGCACAAGCCATTATTTTCCTTATTATCTCTCTTTTCGGTGGTATATTTTCATTTTTCCAGTATTGTGCATAAATCATTCTGGTCACTGTCAATACATGTATTATTAAATATGTTGTACATTTGCTGTGATCTTCTGTCATTATTCCTAAGAGAAATATTTCTGGCTTAAATTGAATACATTCTCCCACCATTTGTTCCACCCATGTCTGTATCAATCTGCAATATTGTCTTGCGTGGCTACATGTCCACCACGTATGGTAGAATGTGTCTGGTAGATATTTACACTTCCAACATTTTGGTAATAAATTTTTGTACATTTTGGCGAGCCTTGCTGGGGGATTTTGACACTCTTCTGACCACTAAAATTTCTCAAAATAAATTGTAAGTATATTTCTTGGCCTCAAAGATAGAATAATATAGAATCAAAAGGCCATTTTTGCGGTGAAGTAGGAATTCTGCTGCAGATTCTCCAAAATTTTCCTCATTTGTAAAGTCCACCTTAAAATCAAAAATGTTGTGCCAATTACGGAACCATTGAAGGACCTTTTCCCACAGAAAGTGGCCTTTTTCCAATTTAGTTCTCCTGCAAGTTTTGCACCAATTCTGCACCTTTCAAACCTAACTAACCTGGTGAAGCTTGCTGCACGAAGACAGCCGGAGTATGCTGGCTTTGCAGATTTTGAAAATTGCAGTTTTATTTATTTATCTGGCTGTCTTCAAGAGATTCAGGCTGGCATTTTCTCCCATATTTAATACCAGCTAAGCCCAAATAATTCTGGGATAACAGCTTACTCTGTTATTGATGAAGAACTGTATTGCTTATGATTGCTAAAGCAATATTTAACCATCATCGCCAGCAGTGATTCATTGGCTAGCAATATCAAATGCCTATTTGGAACCATCTGAGTGGATAACCCTCTTTTTGTAATGTGGCCATGAGTTCCACAGGTTAACTTGTGCCTAAGTTTAAAAAAAAATACTTGTGCATACATTTATTTGCTTTTAGTTATGCTCAGTCATCAGAATTCAGCCTTATTCAATCAACCCAGGTTCTCCTTTCACAGTTCCTGCCCCAAAACTTGTTGAGATGAATTATCTTCAGTTCTTCACTTTTTTGGTTTACATTTCCCCCCTAAAATAAAAAGGACCAGATGTTGTCTCCAGCCCTTTGATTTTGGAGCAAGTCAAAGGATCAAAAGACTGCAATATAATAAAGATGCTGAGGCCCTAGAAAGTGTATAGGTAGGGCCCTACAGATAATCAGAGTTGGAAGGGACTTTGTAGGTCATCTAGTCCAACCCCCTGCCCAAGCAGGAGACCCTACACCATTTCTGTCAGATAGGAGTCCAATCTTTTCTTGAAAGTCTCAAGTGATGGCGCTCCCACAACTTCCGAGGGCAAGCTTATGGCCACAACTGAAGCCAAAATTTCTATCACTGAGTGATATAGTTGTTAAGTGAGTTTCGCCCCCATTTCCCCACCTTTCCTTACACAGTGCTTAAGCGAATAACTTCAATTCAATTAGCCACATGGTCATTCAGTGAATCTGACTTCCTCATTGACTCTGCTGGTCAGACAGTCGCCTAAGAGGATCACATGACCCCTGGGACTCTGCAACCGGCATCAATACATGCCAGTTGCCAAGCCTTTGAGTTTTGATCACACGACTGTGGAGAATGCTGCAACAGTCATAAGGATGGAACACAGCCTGGAGTCATTTGGGTCAGTGGCGTTTTAACTTCCAATGGCCACTAAGCAGGTTGTAAGTTGAAAGTAACTACAAGCAGGCCTTGTTGTTTCCATGGGGTGCTCCGAGCCTCGGAATCAAGGAAGCCATTTTATCAGAGAAATGCTGTTTTCTTCCCGATCAAACGTATGGGTCTCTGAGGGAGCCTTGATCTCCCCCAAGGATTTGCAGCGGGAACATTGATTAAAAATAATTGAATGTTAGGAAAGCTGCCATTTGAAGGAGAATTATGTCTCACATGAGTGGACGGTCCAAAAAGATGTTAAAAAAGAAGCCAGATGGACGAGAAGAAATGGGAAAATGTTATAAACAGCTCATATTTTCTGCCCTTCCCTCTTATTTTGGGTTTTTTGGGGTGCTTTTTAAAAAAAAATACTGGATTCACACCAACTTTTCTGGGGCTTTGAAATGACCCTGTTGCAACTTGACATGGTAGGTTTGATTGCTTTAAAGCTGTGTTTCACAAACTTTAAGCCATGTGGACTTCAACTCCCAGAATTCCCCAGCCAGCATGAAATAGAAATAGATAGATAGATAGATAGATAGATAGATAGATAGATAGATAGATAGATAGACAGACAGACAGACAGACAGACAGACAGACAGACAGACAGACAGACAGACAGACAGATATAAACCCAATGCCCACGAGTTAAGAGAGCTAATAGTAAAGGAGAAGTTTCAGCAGTCTGATCCATCACCCCTTCTTCAGTGACACTCTTTTTCTGAAAATCATGGGGATGGACCAGATAGATCAGACCTCTGTAATCTATTTTTCCCCTGCCTGTTTGGCAAATCCTTACCATCTTGAGGAGCCTAGCTTTGGCCAAAATATGTACATATATTTCTTGCATGCTCCTGTGACTTTAACAGCTGCAAGGCTGGCTGGGCTCCAGTGAAGGAGGCTTTCTACATAATTACGTGTGCATGCCAACCTCTAAATTTCTGCTTCTTACACAGAAGGCTGTGCCAAAACTCAGCTGGCTGATCCAAGGTGCTAAAGGGATCAGTTCCAAGTTTTTGCCCAATGCTTCCAGAAAAGGCTCGCTTCTTACCACTCTCTAACTTTGATGCGGTGATTGTTTCATGCAACACTCAACGAGAGTTAAAATCCTGATGGATGCATTCAAAGCACGCACTAAGCTTGATTTAAAAAACAAAACATTTAGCATGTTCTGTAAACCCAGCCCTGCCTGGTTAGGAAAAAGTTTAAAGCAGTGTTTTTCAACCTTCACACCTGGAAGATGTGTGGACTACAACTCCCAGAATTCCCCGTCCAAGATGGCTGACTGGGGGATTCTGGGAGTTGAAGTCCGCATGTCTTAAATTTGCTAATATTAAGAAACACCGTGCTAGAATACTCCAAAGTTGTTTGTTTTGCTGGATTTTTTTTCCTGCCTTTCTCCCCTGTCTCCCAGCTAGTGAATTCTGGGAGTTGAAATCCACACATCTTCAACTTGCCAAGGTTGAGGAAACCTTGGTTTAAAATATTAAGCTAATCCAGAAACTAGGTTACTTCCAAAGCACTTTACATTTGATGGGTAAACCAATCCAGCTTTGTACAGATCTCTTTAAATTTTATTTTTAGGATCTTGAGGTAAGCAGAAACAGAGGGAGTGCCTTATTTTGAGTGAAAACAGCTGCATATTTGGACATGGACAAGCAAATTTTCGGACACAGGTCTTGAATTTCTGCCCTTTGCCCCTATGCCAAGAGGTTTCTGCATATAAAACTCACCCTTTCTACACAGGCCTCTATAATATGTTTATTCAACTTAATTAGAATTAGAATTCTTTATTGGCCAAGTGTGGTTGGACACACAAGGAATTTGTCTTGGTGCAAATGCTGTCTGTACATAAAATAAAAGATACATTTGTCAAGAGTCAAGAATCATAAGGTACAACACTTAATAATAGTCATAGGGTACAATAAGCAATCAAATCATATTCGGTAACAGTCAATATAAATAAATCATAAGGATGCAAGCAATAAAGTTACAGTCACACAGACACGAGTGGGAGGGGAGGGGTGATAATGATGAGAAGATTAATAGTAATAGTAGTACAGTCTCTGTAAATAGTTGGAGAGTGTTGAGAGGATTATTTGTTTAGCAGAGGGATGGCATTCGGGAAAAAACTTTCCTTGTGTCTAGTTGTTCAGGTATGCAGCGCTCTATAGCATCATTTTGAGGGAAGGAGTGGACGCAGTTTATGTCCGGGATGTGAGGAGTCTGTAAATATTTTCACAGCCCTCTTTTTGACTTGTGCAGGATACAGGTCCTCCATGGAAGACAAGTGGGTAGTAATTGTTTTTTCTGCAGTCCTAATAATCCTCTGGAGTCCGTGTCTGTCCTGTTGGGTTGCATTACAAAACCAGACCGTTATAGAGGTGCAGATGAGAGACTCCATCATTCCTCTGCAGAACTAGATCAGCAGCTTCTTGGGCAGTTTGAGCTTCCTGAGTTGGCGCAGAAAGAACATTCTTTGTGGTGGTTTTTTTGATGACATTTTTGATATTGGGTGTCCATTTTAGATCATGTGATATAATAGAATCTAGAAATTCAGTGGCGATTAATCAGATTTTTTCCCTGGTCAGTTCCTCTGTTGGTTAACATACTTTGCAAGTCAATTGGAGGAGAGAGTAAAATATAGATAGTTCTTAACTTCCAAGAGCCCATTTAGTGACCATTTGAAATTACAATGGCCCTGAACAAAGGGACTTATGACCATGTTTCACACTTATGACCATTGCAGCATCCCTGTGGTTGCGTGATCAAAATTCAGACGCTTGGCAACCGACTTATATTTATGACGGTTGCAAAATCCCGGGAGGTCACATGACCCCATTTGCAACCTTTTGACAAGCAATGAGGAACCACTGAGAAAGCCAGATTCATTTAACAACCGTGGCAGTTCACTTAACAATGTTGACAAGAAAGATCGTAAAACGGGGCAAAATTCATTGAACAAGTGTTTCGCTTAGAACAGAATTGTTGGGCTCAATTTTGGTCATAGGTCGAGGACTACCTGCATAAAGAAAGAGGGTTTAGGAACCTCTTGTGTGGCAGAGGTAATAATGATTAAATTTTTCCAGTGGCCAAAGGCTGGGATGAAGAAATGAAGGTAGAATGAGGGTTTGATGAAGCAGAATTATTGGGCTGTTAAGCTTTTCAAGGGCTTTTACAACATGTCAACTTCTTCATTGTTTGGAAGGATTTTTGGACTTTTGGACTGACAACCAAAAACAAAATTTGGAATGTGTGGTACAGCTACAACAACATTTGAGCCTCAGAATAAGTTTTCTCTCTCAATTTAGCACATTTTGGAACCGTGCAAGGAAAAATTGCAGGATTATTGTGAGGGGACAGTGTCGTTATAGAAGTAAAGGTGTGGACAGGCCCTGGGGAGAATCACATTCGAACCCAGTGTTTGTTTCTAAAACTTGGCAGCTTTAAGACATGTGGACTTCAACTCCCAGAATGCCACAGGCTGGGGTTGTAGGATCTGAAATCCACACATGCTGGTTGAGGAATTCTGGGAATTGAAGTCCATGCAGTGACTAGCACTGATGATGTTATCTAGCTGGGTAATGAAACGTCTTCAAGAAAACAAGCAAGGTCAGAGAGCCCCAAGGATCCCTCAAATGCATAAATACTATGATTCACACTTCTGCCCATCTTTCTATTATGTATATGTAATAATAACTGTCATTGTCCTAGGAGTGGCTCAGATTGGTAAACCTTAAGGATAGATCCATGCGAGGGTCCATGGACTAATGACAAACCATGTTCCAATATTACCCAAATTTAGCATTGCTGCCCACTTGATGGATTGAGAGGATGTTTGGTCAGGTGGTTAAGGCTGGAGGCTAGAAAGCAGAAGACTTGAGTTCCAATCCCACTTTTAGACAGGAAAGCCAACTGGATAACTTTGGGCCATTTATCAAAGAGGGTAAATGGAGAGGGGAGTTCTAGTTCTGCCTTAGGTACAAAAGCCAGCTGGGTGACTTTGGGCCAGTTCCTCTCTCTCAGCCCAATCCACCTCATAGGGTTGTTGTTGTTGGGAAAATAGGAGAAGGAAGGTTGTGTTGAATGTGTTTGTCACTCTAAATTACTTCTATCAATAAAAAAGGTGGGAAAGGAAGGAAGGAAATGAAAGAAAAAGAAAAAAGAGAGAGAGAAAAAAGTAAAAGAGAAAGGGAGAAAGGAGGGAAGAAAGGCAAGCAAGGAAAGGATGGAAAGAAAGAAAGGAAAAAAGGAAAGAAAGAAGGAAAGGACTGAAGGAAAGAAAGGAAGGAAGGAAGAAAACAAAGAAAGGAAAAAGAAAGAAAGAAAGAACGTCATCAGGTGGTTTTTGACTCCTGCGGAGACAAGATTTGCAAGATTTGAGGAAATAAGATTTCTTTTTCTGTGACGATCTGTTTCTAACCTGGTTTTTCCAGTCGCCCACCCATTACCTCCTTGACTACTACAGCTGAGTCCAACCTCCTCAAGACTGGCATTTCCCTCTTCTTCTTCTTCTTCTTCTTCTTCTTCTTCTTCTTCTTCTTCTTCTTCTTCTTCTTCTTCTTCTTCTCCTTCTCCTTCTCCTTCTCCTTCTCCTTCTCCTTCTCCTTCTTCTTCTTCTTCTTCTTCTTCTCTTTCTTTCTCCCTTTCACAGTGTCGGTGTCAACTCCAGAAAGCTGGCTTTGGCATAACACATCTAAAGAGGAAAACTTGAGCCAGCTCGTTTGCCATTTTAAATGAGGACTCTGGGACGATGGCTTTGATGTTCCACGGGCTTGTTTGTCTGGCTGTCCAGCATCTTCTCAGGCGGTCTCCTCAATACCTAAGTTCAAAGCCCTCCATGCAGGGGTGGGATTCTACCGGTTCGGACCGGTTCTATGGAACCAGTTGTTATGATTCTGCACAGCTTGGAGAACCGGCAAATCGTGCCCCTGGCTGGCCCCTCCCCTCTCTGCCTGCCCCTCCCTGGCCAGTCCGTCCTTATTGCGCATGCACGACATTGTGTACATGCCCGACATCACTGCGTTCTCCCACACCCAGTCATTTCGTTAAGGTATTTTTCCCTTTCCCAACGATCAGCTGTTCCGATGATCAGCTGTGCCAGGATCCTCCTTGCNGTTAAGGTATTTTTCCCTTTCCCAACGATCAGCTGTTCCGATGATCAGCTGTGCCAGGATCCTCCTTGCTGTCTTACTGCTTCACCCAGGAGGCTTCCCTGAGGCCCAGGAGGCAAAAAAAACTGGGGAGGGGGTGTGATGCAGAAGAGGAAGAGGAGGAGGAGGAGAAGGAGAAAAGAAGGTGCACTGAAGATAATGTTTGATTTCATTCTACAAGGTGCAATGACAATAAAGTAAACTAAACAAAGGAGGAGGAGGAGGAGGAGGTACACTGAAAAGGGTGTTTGATTTCGTCTCAGTAATTCTGGGAGTTGAAGTCCACAAGTCATAAAAGGGCCATGCTTCCCCACCCCTGCCTTACAAGTGCCACAACAAACAGCACAGCTTGCAAAAGCCTGATCCTTGTAGGAATAGCCACAATATAGGTCGTCCTCAACTTACAACCATTCGTTTAATGACTGTCCACAGTTCCCAAAGCACTGAAAAGTGTCAATTATGAGCATTTTTCACAGTTACAACCTTTGCAGCATTCCCATGATTGTGCAATCAAAATTCAGGTGCTTGGCAACTGACTCATACTTATGACTTTTGTCAGGTCCTGGGGGGGGGGGGGNTCAGGTCGGGGGGGGGGGGGTCACGTGTGATCCCTTTTGCGACCTTCTGACCAGCAAAATCAACAAGGGAACCAGATTCACTTATCAACTGTGTGACTAACTCATCAACTGCAATGATTCAGTTAACAACAGTGGTAGGAAAGGTCGTAAAATGGGATGAAACACATGGAACAAATGTCTCACTTAACAACCCAAATGTCGGGCTCATTTGTGATAGTACGTCGACTCTACCTGTATCTTTTCCAAGGCCTTTTCCTCATCACATGCATATGGGCAGTCCTCGAATTACGACCAGAATGGAATCACAAATTTCCATTGCTAAGCCGGGCAGTTGATAAGTGAGTTCTACCTCATTTTACAACCTTTTTACCTCAGTTATTCAGCAAATCTGGCTCCCACATTGATTTTGCTCATCGGAATCCGGGCGGGAAAAGTCGCAAACGGTGATCACATGACCCTGGAACGCTGCAACTGTGGTAAATACATGCCAGTTCCTAAGTGCCCAAATTTTGAACACATGAACAGGTTGTAAATGTGAATCTGGTCAAAAGGCACTTTTTTCAGTGCTATGGTACTTTCGAACGGCCATTAAACAAATGGCTGTAAGTTGAGGACAACAGTAGTCCTCAACTTGTGATCACCATTGAGCCCAACATTTCTGTTAAGTGAAACCCTTGTAAAGTCAGCTTTGCCTCATTTCATGACTTTTCTTGACAAAGTTATTAAGCGAATCCCTGAAACAGTTAAGTTGGCAACGCAGTCGCTAAGTGAATCATGGCTTCCCCGTTGATTTTGCTTGTCAAAAGGGGATCAGGTGACCCCCCCCGGGACGCTGTGTCATGCCCCTGTTGGAGTCTGATTCTGAGAGGGAGATTGAGCAGCTGACAGGGAGAGGGAGTGTGGCTCCAGTGGCTGTGGAGGAAATGGGGGAAGGGCACAGTACGGCTGGGCCTTCAGAGGAAGACCCAGGCCACCCCCTTTTCATCCTAGGGCATGCAGGGAAGAATGAAGAAGGGAGCAACCTGGTTTACAGGGGAGAAAAGGGCCATGATCCCTTTCATTAACTGCAGCTGGAAGAACAGGATATAAGAGGGGGTTTTGCACACAGCAAGGAAGCAAAGCATGCATTATCTTTGTCGAGGCTTAACTGGGTTTTGCCATCCTCCCAACTGTGGGTGCCTCATTATCTTTTGGAAGTCTGCAATTTATTATCCTGGCCTGTCATGTCAATTACTTCAGTGTGGTTTGTGTTGGTTTTTTATTTCTAATTTATCTGCTTTGGGTTCAGACTGCATTTCTTTCCTTTGTAGACTGTTTTTGGAAGAGTTTGATCTCCCCGGAGGATAATTGGACATTGGGAGGTCAAGTTAGAGGCATTAAAAGGAATTTATCTACTTTTGTGACTTTGTTATTTTTGTGCCACGCCCCAGGTCATCACATGCTACATCTGTCGTAAATAGGAGTCAGTGGCCGAGCATCTGAATTTGGATCATGTGATCATGGGGATGTTTGCAACTGTCATAAGTGTGAAAAATGGTCATAAGTCATATGTTCCAGTCCTGCTGTAAGGATTAAAAACAAATGGTTGTTCAATTTGGTCATTAAACAGATGGTTTTAAGTCAAGGCCTACTTGTATTTCTTGACTACTCGATCTTTTCCTCTCCATGGTTGATCCTCAAAAAGGCAGAAACTCTCCATCACTTCAACGTCAATTCAAAACTTTCCCTGACCCGGGTTCAGAATCAGAATAGAGCTGGCAAGGGACCTTGGAGGTCTTCTAGTCCAGTCCATTGCTCAGACAGCCAACCCTCTCCCATTTCAGAATCAGAAAAGAGCTGGAAGGGACCTTAGAGGTCATCTAGTCCAACACCCCTGCTCAAGTGAGAGACCCTATCCCATTTCCAAATCAGAACAGAGTTGGAAGGGACCTTGGAGGTCTTCTAGTCCTGCCCATTTTTCAGGCAGCCAACCCTATATATCAATGGTGGCTAACCTTTTTGGGCTCCTGTGCCAAAAATTGTGTGTGCTTGTGCATGTGTGCTCACGTGCCAGCACCCAGAAGGCAATGCGCGCACCTCCCCATGCCCCCTGCACATACGCGTGCAATCCCCACCACCGCCCCCATACCTGCACTGTGCCTCCCAGCTGATTTTCAGCCTATGAGAGGCCTTTTTCAGCCTCCCAAAGACTTGAGGAAAGCTTCTGCAGCCTTTGCAGGCTAAAAAATGGGCCCATTTCATCACTTCCAGTATTTCTGGAAATACAGGAAGTGACGAAACGGGCGTATTTTTTGGCCTGCAAAGGCTTTCCTCAAACCTCTGGGAGGTNCTAAAAAATGGGCCCATTTCATCACTTCCAGTATTTCTGGAAATACAGGAAGTGACGAAACGGGCGTATTTTTTGGCCTGCAAAGGCTTTCCTCAAACCTCTGGGAGGTCGAAAAAGGCCTCAAACAGGACAAAAATCAGCTGGGAGGATGCACATGTGCAGTGAGGTAAGTTTGCCTGCAGCTCGCATACTGGCACAATTGGATCTGCGTGCCACCTGTGGCACGCGTATCATAGGTTCGCCATCATGGCTATATACCATTTCAGAATCAGAACAAGACGGCTGTGTGAAGACCTCAAGGTTTCTCTGCCCTCATCTCATCCTCTCTGCTGGAGGAAAACCCCAGTAGCCACCGTACATCGGCCAGATCCAGATGCCGGCTCCTGTCGAATCCCCAGGAATGGAGCCAAAGTTGGAAAGGTGGTAACTTGACATCTCCACAGCTGCCGATCTGGTTTCACCACTTCAGAAAGCCTCAGGGTTGAGGGTGGGGGGGTTTGGAAAACACAGAAGCACCCCAAACTCACACACGAGGCCAGCTGCCTGTTTGGCGAGGCAAGAGAGAACAACATGTCTCTGCAGCTTCTGGGAAACAGGAGCTTTTGGGGTGACTCCTGTCTTGACGTATGTTTTTTAATTTCCAGGAGCTGGTTGGTTTTTATTTTTTATTTTACTGAAGTGCTTGCTATGACTCATGAGGATTGCTTTGAAAAATCTTTGAAAAACCAGGCCAATGCCATCCAGCTCTGACTCGCTCAGCCGGCACCGACAGCTTGGCTTTCTTCTCCAACATGGTTAAATTTTGGTCCTCACCAGTGACTGTGTTTGTCCTCTGGAATTCAGAATGGCTGGGAAGAATGGCAGAAGTTAGCCTCGGTGACCAGTGGCACCAAACAGGTAAGGTAATATTTTTCAGTAACAACACCAACACCATTAGCTGTGTTCTGCTATTGCCTGTGCAACCTTAAGGGTTAACACAGGATTCTTTGGCACACGCACTGGTGGCAGTGCCTGTTCCATCATTACGATCAGTGGTGGGATTCATCCGGTTCACACCGATTCACTAGAACCGGTTGTTAAACTTTCTGAGCCGTTTGGTGAACTGGCTGTTGGAAGAAATCATTACGACAGAGAACCGTTTGTTAAATTATTTGAATCCCACCACTATTAATAATCCTGAATAATCTCAGCTACCCTAAAAGATATGATCTTGGAGGAGGATCTATAACCTGATTGCCAAAAGCAAAACAAGCTGATCCTGCAACCTCAGTGAACACTTTTCTTTCTCAATTACAGCTCGTCCTTGACTTATGACCACAATTGAGCCCAAAATTCCTCTTGCAAAGCAAGGCAGTTGTTAAAATGAGATTTTGTCCCATTTTACAATCTTTCTTGATGCAGTTGTGAAGTGTTGTTAAGCGAATCTGGCTTCCCCCTTGACTTTCCTTGTGAGAAGGTCACAAAATGGGGGGAGCATGTAAGCATGGGACATTCCAACCTTCATAAATATATGCCAGTTGCCAAGCATCTGAATTTCGATTACATTGATCATGAAGATGCTGCGAAGGTCGCAAGTGTGAAAAACAGTCCTAAGCCAGTGCATTTTTCAGTGCTGTAGTAACTTTGAACAGTCATTAAATTGTTAACTGTTAAACTTGTACCTGGGCTCTAGCATGAATCTGGTAACTCCGAAGAGTAAATCTTTGATCCCCAGTGAAATTGACCAAAATTTGATTTCGCATCATTATCCTGAGACATGTATGTTTGCCTTGGTCACTAAACTGTTGTAAGCTGAGGACTACCTATGTCTACTCTTGGGATCAAACCTAGGAAGAAGTCGGCAGGATATTTGGAATCTACAACTGGTATACCTCCAAATCCTGAGTAGGATATACAGTCCCCACAACCAAAAAGGAGAAAAAACTATTAGTACAGAACAGAATTAGGAATTGGGGATTGTGTTGGTACAGAACAGAATTAGGATTGTCTGCCACAGATGGAGTAAAACCACCCAAAGGTACAAAATTTCAAGGTCATTTTGTTTTGAAGTTATCCCCAAAGTTGATACTGGAGGTTTTTAAGAAAAGATTGAACATTTGGCTGAAATCGTATACAATCTCCTGCTTGAGCAAGGGGTTGGACTAGAAGACCTCCAAGATCCTTCCAGCTCTGTTATTCTGCTGTTTCATTCTGATAACAGAGTGGCAAAACTTTTCTAAATATAGAGGATATCATTGGGTCGAATTCATTTTGTTTAAATTCAAAGACGGTTTGATTAAACCCAATTTTTGCTTGTTCCTCATTCCTGTTTCTGACCATTCCTTTGTTCTGGTCCTGGCATGCCAATCAAATACCAAGGAAAGCTTTTGGCCTGAAGTTGAAAATTGTGCACTTGCAATTGCGTTAAGCGTACTTGCAACTTTGGGTGCTGAAGTCCACAAGTCTTAAAGTTGCCAATGTTAGACACTCCTGTTTTACACCATCAAAGAACAACATCTGCCAAACTCTGGTTCTTGTGAAGGACTATATAGGTCAGGTGTCAGCTTTAAGACTTGTGGATTTCAACTCCCAGAATTCCTCCTCCTCCAGTCATGTTAGCTCAGGAATCCTGGGAGTTGAAGTCCACCAGTCTTAAACTTGCCAAGTTTGAAGACCCTTGCGATAGATGAACAAAACGTCCGAATCCAAACTGTGTGACCAACGGTAATATGTTTAAATTTGAATGGAATAAAAATTATTGGGGGCATCAAGTTGACTACATTTTGGTCAAAATATTTTTAAGTGAATCTGGCTTCCCCACTGACTTTGCTTGTCAGGAGATCGCAAAAGTGAATCATGTGACTCCAGGATACTGCAACCGTCATAATTATCAGTCAGTTGTCAAGCGTCTGAATTTGGATCACGTGACCACGGGAATGCTGTAATGGTTGCTAAGTGTGGAAAACAGTCATAAGTCACTTTTTTCAATGTCGTTGTAACTTTGAGCGGTCACTAGAGGAAATGCTGTTAAATTAAGGATTACCCGTGTTAAGTTTTCACCAGTTTTTGACTGTGAATCCAACCATAGATCAAATAATAATAATAATAATAATAATAATTTGTGATACGAAACCCAGCTGTTATCTTATCTATTGTGTACACCCTCATTTTTTGTGTATTATAATAATAATAGTGATAATAATAAAATAATAAGAAAAACCCTACTTGGAACAGCTTATATCCTCCGACGCTACCTGAACAGTTCCCAGGTCTTTGGTTCAGACTCAAGTTGTTGAGCTGCCAACTAGCCCCAAAGGCTGTGAATCTCACTAAAGATTCACCAATAATAGTAATAATAATAATGTTTGATTTATTTGTCAATCGTTTACAAGATAATAGGTATAAGTATCAACATAGTTGATACATGAAATCGGTACATATAAGTAAAATAAAAGAAACAATAGGACAGGGATGGTAGGCATGTTGGTGCGCTTATGCACGTCCCCTACAGACCACTTAGGAAAGGGGTGAGGTCAATAGTAGACAGACTGAGGTTAAAGTTTTTGGGGTTTGGGGAAGAAACCACAGAGTCCGGTAGAGTATTTCAGACATTGACCACTCTGTTGCTGAAGTCGTATTTCCTGCAATCAAGTTTGGTGTGGTTAACCTTGAGTTTGTATCTATTGTGTGCTCTTGTGTTGCTATGGTTGAAGTTGAAGTATTCATTGACAGGTAGGACATTGTAATGTATGATTTAATATACCATACTTAGATCAGACCAGAGACAGTGTAATTCAAGGTTTTCTAGGTCTAGAGTTTCAAGTCTGGCGGCATCAGGTCTTCTGCAACGAGTAGAGGAGTGGAGAACTCTTCTTGTGAAATATTTCTGGACTTTCTCAACTGTGCTAATATCAGATACGTAATGTGGGTTCCAGACTGATGATTAATAATAATAATAATAATACTATAATAATAGTAATAATAATAATGTTGAAGAAGGAGAAAGAGGAGGAGAAGGAGAAAAGGAGGAGGAGGAGGAAGAGGAGGAAGAAAAAGAGAAAGGAGGTGGTAGTATTAGTAGTAGTTTTTAAAAGTGAGGACCATGAATGTCATTTTCAAAAAAATGTTACTTTTGCAGACTGATATCAGCCTGAACATGCAAAACAGTCTATCTGTTAACAGACATCCTGTTATATTTTCTTTCCATTATCACTTTCATTTCCTTTATTTTTGCAACTACATTTTGATATACAGGTAGCTTTTCCATTCGTTTTAGCGGCCATTCAAAGTTATAAGGGCACTAAAAAAAAAGCGACTTGAGTCTTCATGTTTAACGACTGTTGCAAGTTCCCTACGGTCATGAGTTCAAAATCTGGGCCCTTGGCAACCAGCATATACTTACCATAGTTACAGCATCCTTGGACAAGCCATGTCAATGGGAAAAGCCCGCTTTCAATATGGGTTTATGTAAGGTGTGTTGACAAGGGAAACACTCTTACCCAGGTTTGAAATGAAATAAGGGTTAAAATTCAGGTTGGAGGTTTTCCTGCTATCTACAAATTGAGACACTCCAGATGGGTGGCAGCTGACTGGGAATGGGGGAGAATGGAACTGGAAGATGCCCAGCAGGTGAGGGTGGCCATTATGGAAATCCAGAGAAAAATAGGGAAAAACAACCCCAACATCTGCACTCTCGTTTCAACAAGTCACTTTATTGGACAGTCACTTGTCTGAAATGATATAGGATCTCCTGCTTTGAGCAGGGGGCTGGACTGGAAGACCTCCAAGGTCCCTTCCAAGCTCTATGCTGATTCTTTGATACCCGACTGCTTTTCATATCTGTCCATACAAATTCATGTTTGGAAGCCAAACCACTCTCAGATCTACCTGGCTGAAAACAAAACAAAACAAAAAGACAGTTTAGAAAGCATTTCAAAAGAAAAAGAAAAACTTTGACCCTAAGTGAACTTATATCAGGGAAACGCCTGTTAGGCTTAGGTTAGGGGATTTGTGTGAACCGTAGCCCCTGGCTTTTGTCTTTTAACATAAGCAAAAACCATCGTCATTGCTTTAGGCTCCCTAACTAATAAATTAAATGTTAGATCGGGATTTTAGAGTTGGACTGAGGAAAGGAAAGTCTCTTGACGTAAGTTTAAATAAGACTCTCCTAGGTGTGTGCAGAAAATTTTGCCAAGTTTTCAACCAGTTGCTCAAAATATGCCATGAACATTTACTGGGTTTGCAGGAAAAAGGGGGGGGGGTTAAAATCTGGAAATATGTACAAACAGGGTAGAGTTAATATGTACAGNTTTGCAGGAAAAAGGGGGGGGGGTTAAAATCTGGAAATATGTACAAACAGGGTAGAGTTAATATGTACAGCTATAGAGAGGCTGCTTGGAAAACTGGCCATTTCAGCTGCATGTACTTGCAAAGGCCCAAGATTTATTTATTCTTAAAAAGGCAGTGATCTTGAGAAGGAAGGAAACTTCTACCTAATTTAGTTCTGTATTGATCCAATTTATGGATTCCAATAACACCTTTAAGCCTGAATTAGTGTCTTTTTTCAACCTTAGTAACTTTATGAGGTGTGGACTTCAATTCCCAGAATTCCCCAGCCAGCACAGCATAGAATTCTGGGAGTTGAAGTCCACATTTCTTAAAGTTGCCAAGGTAGAAAAATATTGTGACTCTGTCCCTTTGTCAGGATTAAACTAGTAACGCAATGCACACCCTCAAGAGCGGGGTGTTACACACTTGCATAAAAAGAGGAGTGACTTCTGCATGGAAAAAGGGAGCATCTCTTCATACCTGTGAAGGTTCCTCTCTTTACACCTACCATTCTGACATTTTGGACCATTGTCCCATGGCTGGCCTAGTGGAAGGAGTAAGGCCCAGTCCCACTGGCCGATGGATGCAAAACGTATGCATAAAGGACACAGCGGATGAGCAAAATTCCAGAGGTGGCTCCATCCATTTTCATCTGCTCCAAAAATTGGTGAAAATTTGCATAAGCAGAACGGAAAAGAATGGACGTGGGTAGCATGTAGTGCGGATGTTAAGCGGATGTTCATAGGAAGCCTAGCGGATGAAAGTGGATGGAAGCGGATGACACCTCCGAAGGGGTTCCGTGTGGGAGAATTTCAAAGCGGACCGCATAGCGGAAGGGGCGGGATCATAGCGGATGAAGCGGATGCATCAACGGACACCTATAGGAAACAAAGGGGAGGCCGCGAAATATATATCGGATGCAAAGCGTTCACTGCGCATGCGGGGAGTATGAATTGGCGTCAGCTCCGCGGATATAAAAGGATGCAGCATGCACGCAGTCAGCTACAGGGGAAAGACGTGCTGCCATATAACATCTTGCAGGAACACCATGGTTCTCGAGTCAGGCAAGAAGAAGAAGAAGCCAGTGCCTACTCGTTCCAGCCCTGGCAAAAGGCCAGAACCAGCATCCCACCCCCTGGCACTGGACTCTGAACCTGCTGCTGCTTGCTGCTGTGGTGGACCAGCCCCAAGGCCTCAAAGCCCTGCTGCTTGAAGGCCCTGCTGCTCAAGCCCCTGAAGGCCCTGCGAAGCCCCTGCCAGAGGGAGGAAGAGGCAAGGGAAGCAGAAGGGAGAGAGGAAACAGTACACCATTTCCAAGGAGCATGAGGATGAGGTGTGGAATGGCTGAGGGAGAACGAGTACCTTGGAGAAAGGGCCACAGACTGTTATCTGGAGCACCGAAAGAAGCAGCAGCTTGGAGAAGACAAGGCAGAGAGCCTGGGGTACACTGCAAGAAGTACTCCTTGGATGGTGGAAGCACATGCACACCTGGTATGCAAGTACACCTCAAGAAATCCGGCAGGCCGGCTGTCAAGCTCACTGACCGGGAGATGTTACGTCATGGCCAAGGGCAGTTTCCTGGAGGGTGAGATCCACCACCGAGGAGCAGCCCCTCTGAGACCCTCTCCCTCAGACAGCCAACAGACAGCCAGTCCTCTTCCAGCCAGGAGCCAGCGCCCCTGTCCAGGCAGTGTCTTCAGAGGGCCCCATGTCACTGACCCCTCGACAGCTGCACTTCCCCATGCCGGTGGACTTGGAGAGATCCCATGGATGACGCCCTGCTCTGTACAAATGGAGAAGAAGCAGCAGCCAACAGGTGCCAACCCACCCACCCCCATCCTCATCTCCCGAGGATGCAGGCAGAGAGACAGATTGGAGGGCCAGGACCACAGTGTGCTGTTGGAGATCAGGGAGACAATGAAGAACCAGCACAAACTTCTCTCTCAGCTGGTCCACAGCGACATACCCATCCTCGGGCCGGAAGCCCTATTATCATATGTAGTCGCAGACTGATAGGGGACATGCTCGAGGGCCGAGAGTGACCAAGTCTGAATGAAGATCATCAATCAGCACTTCTGACAACAACCCGTCCCAGGAGAAGCTGCTCACCTAGCTCTGCGTTCCAATCCTAGCCCTACAGCAGACATCACACGCCTCTCCACACGGTGGAGAACAACTGATGATGTTTGAAGACCAAAGACCAAGGGTGATGAGGTCTGTACACACGGTGCTGCGACTCATACTGAGATCCAAATTATTTCCTTCCCCTTTTTTAGGAAATATCGGTTTTCCGCTAGGTGTCCTTCTACATAACTCTAGACATACTCCAGACATCCTAAATATACGAGATACATCCCAGATAAAAACGTTTTGCTCGTTTTTAATACTTAGATGCATTGCTTACATCCTTTCTATTTTCCGTGCTACTAATGCTGTGTAGACGTTCCGTGTACCTTTTGTTTCCTCCCTCTTTCCGTTTTTCAGCTGCAGTGGATGTGAGTTGAGGGGATGGCAGAGGATGCAGAGAGGATTATAGCGGACGATTAACAGATTATAACAGACATAGAACATTTGTTACCTGTGTATGTCGCAGTGTACATCGTATGCGGCGGAAAGTTCATCTGTTCAAAAAGTTTTGTGCAGCTCAAACTTCTTCGTGGATGAAATCTCAGTGGAGTTGCTCAATGGATAGAGTGTATGAAACACGTATGCAGTGATAACACACGGATGCATAGTGGTTCTTCCCAATGGATGGCAAGCTTTTTTTAACGTTTTACATCCTCTTTGCATCCATAAGTGCAGTGGGACCGGGCCTTTAAGGGGTTTTAAGGGGTCCAAAAAACCAAGATGGCCACCATGTAATCAAAGCTCCACCCCTTCTTATGTGCATCCCAACACATGGGTGGGATGTCAATCACTTGATTGTGACTTTTAAAAAAAAATATTATTTTTATTAAACAATTTTCCTCATTTTATAACACCGTTTTCATTCTTTGCAACTTTTTGGTATCGATATACCTATGTTTTGCATACATTTTAATGATACATACATACATAAATTTCTTTATATATATTGTTCCACTGTAATATCTTTATATCTACTATTTAACCAGTTATACTATGCATTTCAAATCAAATAATATTCGGGTTCTCTTATCTTTTATTTCCATTGTCAGCCTATCCATCTTGGCACACTCTTCTTGATTACACTTTCCTCAGACAGTATAATACAATTTTTCCAGTTTTGTGCATAGACAATTCAAGCCGCCGTTATTAAATGTAGCATTAGATATTGTGCTTTTTTGTCATATTTTCCTTTTATTATGCCTAATATCTCCGAACTCTATTTGTTGTTTAGTTATTTCCTCAATCCACCTTATCCTCATCCAGTATTTTTTTGTTACTGAGCACATCCACCACATATGATAGCATGATAGCATGTTCCTTGATTCTGTTTACATTTCCAACATTCTGGTGATCTATTTGATTGTGACTTTTTTAAAAACTTTCCTGCACATTATACTTAACACAATATCCAAACAAGTGCCATTAAAGTTTGACACAACACCTGATTCACACAACAACTTAAGACTGAGATAATGGCTAACTTTCCTTAACATGCTGAACCCCAAATCTCAACCTGGTTTAAGCCTGGATTAGCTTGTTGTGCTGTTTACTGGCCAAGAGATGTCCCAGCAGAAGGCGAACACACGTGTTAAGTGCTTTGGAATCACCTTGATTACATGCTTCTGGTTTGGGATTTTGCACAAACCCAAGTTTATGGGACAGTAAATGGGGCAATCCTCGACTTATGACCACAACTGAGGCCAACATTTGTTGTTAAGTGAGATGGTGGTTAAGAGAATTTTGTCTTATTTTGTGACCTTTGACTTTGCTTGGAGGAAGGTAACAAAATTGGATCACATGAGCTCAGGACATCACAACGCTCATAAATCTGAATCATTTACTAAGTATCTGAATTTTGATCATGTGATCAGGGGGAAATACTGTAAAGGTCGTAAGTATGAAAAACGGTCATATGTCACATTTTTCAGCCCCATTGTAATTTTGAAGTCACTAAACGAACTGAAGTTGAGGACTACCAGCACAATGCACTGCATTACACAAACCAGGTTGTGAGGTGAGGGGTGAACTGGGGACCAGAGTGGCAATGAGAAGCTTCGCGGGTTGCTTCCGTTTAGATGTCTGCAGCAAACAAAGGGGTGGGATCGATGGCCTCGAGGGAACCTTCCCATTTTAACGGCTCCCGTGCTCCAAGGGATGGCACGCTGCAAGGAAAAAATTAAAACCTGCAGAAAAATCAAAACACCTAAATAATTCAAGAGCTTCCTTACTCGTCCGGGGAACTTCTACACNTTTTTTTTTTTTTTTTTGCAAACTTTTGCAAAATCAGAAACTGCAAGAAAGTCATAGAGCCGAACCGTTTCCAAAGAAAGGTGGCAGGAGAGAGAAAGACCGCGTAAATAAGCCACGCAGGCTCTGCAACGCAAGTTCCTGAACTCAGCGCCGCATTTTTTAAGTCACCCGCCTGTAAAATCCGACTTTCACCCGCCGACGATGGCGACCAACAGGCAGCCGCGCGGCGGCCCCGGCGCCGACTCCGTTCCCTCGAAGAGGACCTGATCCGGGCATCCCGGTTTTCCTTCCCTCACTTTTAATCCCGAATGACAGCAGCGGCATCCAATGACCCGCCGCAAAGCGTCAACATCGTGTTCGCTCGGCCCTCCCGCCCAATGAGGACCAGCGGAGGTAGAGATCCCGCCTTCCGTGCGCCAGAAGCGGACGAGCGCGGCGGCCATATTGAGTGTGGGACACCCCCTCCCCTCAAAGAAGAACCAACCGAGTCAAGGCGAACGTTTTACGGACCGTTGCCGGACCGGGAACCCCGAGAAGGGGTCCGCAGAGAAGCCGGCTGCGTGGGACGCGACCCGTCAGACGGTTCGG
>BHFT01027032.1:0-10534 GCA_004320025.1 Laticauda laticaudata
TAGCGGATATAGCGGATGCATAACGGATGACGACAGATGTCGAACGGATGTTCCCCGTATGCGTTGCGGATGCAGAATGGACGCGTTGGATACATTTTCCGCTCAAAAAGTTTTGAGTAGCTCAAAACTTTTTGAACGGATGGAATCTCAGTCAACGGATGCTGGACGGATAGAGAGGCTGAAAAACGGAGGCAGTGAGTTCAGAACGGATGCATCGCGTTAATCAACGGATGGCAAGTGTTTCTCTCCGTTTTACATCCTCTTTCCATCCATTTGTGCAGTGTGACATGGGCATAAGGTTAAAGCCACCATCACTTTTTGATTTTAGTTTGCTGTGCTGTAGGAGATTTGATAGACCATTGTTTAAGAGCAAATTAGAAAATTGGACCCAGATCATGTTTGTTGCATTTAGTTCCTTCTGAAATCATGGGTATTAAATTAAAGCAAGGCCAACTTATTTAATTGATCTTAATAGTAGTAACAATTTAATCAAAGAAATACAAAAGAAAAAAGAAAGGATTGTGCAATAAACTTTTAATAGTTGGATTTGGCTCATCAGATCAAAATGATGCAAGCTCCTACAGCAGTCATCACAATACCAGCTAGCAATACAAGGAGCAAGATAAGACAGTGTCTAGATCGTTTTCCTTCTCTCTCCTTCTTTTTCAACAAGGTATCATATCCTGGAGTGTAAATATCTTCCATCCAGTACTGTAAATCATTTGGATTTTCCTACAAGAAAATTAATTTGAGTTTTCTTATGCATAGACCATAACTGGATATAATTGAACATACTTAGCAGTAAATCGTCTCTCTTTCTAATACATATGGTAACTGGATTTAGCCATGGGCATAAAATTAGACTGTCTCCCTGCCTCAGATGGGAGCGGGTGGGTGAATAACCTTTTGGTATTTATATCCTACCCTGTTTGGATAATCTATGTTTAACTTTTCCCATCCATGAACAATATAGCCCAGGTTGCAATGCTCTTAATGGTGACCCCTCTTTTTTTACATATACATCTCTTTTAATTTCTGTCTTCAGTAAATAGGTTGATGCAGCTATTACACTGTTTTTTGTTTAAAAAAGAGAATGAAAAAAAAAGTCATACTGAAATGTGATGGCATTACTTTGAGAGGCTGGGCTTCTACAGGGAGAAAGGGATCAACTGATATCACATGTACTTTGTATGCAAATGCATTTCATGATACAACTGACATGGATGAAGAATTTGTATCTTTTGCACAATAATAACATCATAACTTAGTTATGTAATCATGCCTTCTACTGGATGCCCATGGGGGGACGGGACTACACAAATGAAAGAAGAGCTGAAAAAATGCTGGAATTAATCAGACATGGATTGCTAACCCTACATTAGATGAACAAGTATATTTATCAAATGTACTGATGATATCATTTAATTGGTAATGAATCATTTGCAAATAAAGAACCAGCTCAGAGAGCACAAAGGACAATTCAATTCTATGCTATGTATATTCTCTTCTATTGGAATATTTTATCCATCCAAAAGAAGTACAGGACTGATATTCTATTAATTTCTTATTGATTTGCAAAACACTGAAACAATGAAACACTTAGTCTGAGCTTAAGTGCTCCCACATGAGTTATAACAATTAAAACAAAAGAATTAAATATATTGTAAGGGTTTCTTTCTTTGCTTTTGCTTCATATAGAGAAGCTCCTTTTATAGAAGGAATTCTTCCTTTTTTCTTGTTTTTCCTTTTTAATGATGCAAGAAAATAAGATCTTAGGAAATTTAAAATCTTGGAAAAAAATACAAATTGTCTGGCTGATAAAGTCTCTTTCTTTTCCAAAGCTCAAGACATTTTTAAGGAAGAAATAAAACACACTTTTCTTAGGAAAAAAATTCATAAGAACTTATTTGGTTTACTATTAATGTTGTACCTAGGGAAATCATACAACTTCCTGCTTGATGACACCAGCATAGAACAAAGCCACATGTCTGTTGATCCATTTTGAAGAAATCTGGTTATTTGAATTGAATTCCATCATGATTTCAAAAATTGCATCAATTTTGGAAGCATTTGCAAAAACTGGGGGAAAGATTGCACTATTGTTTCAATCTATTTTTCACTCACATTCCTACATGCAAGCATTGCATTCTTAAAGCTGATCATTTTCACTAGCTTATAATGTGCGAGACAATAAAAGAGAAAATTATCACACAATGGTAGTCAAAAATATATTTAAGGACACAAAGCAGTATGTGTGGTTTCATTTCTATTTGTTTACATTTAATTAACATAACAATTAATAAATTGAAATGATTTTTTTTTCCTTCTGTTCAATCATGTCTGACTCTTGGAGTGCCTGCAGGTTTCCTGGCAAGGTTTTTCAGTAGTAGTTTATCATTTCCTCTGTTCAAGGTTACCCAGCTGGCTTTTTGCCTAAGGTGAGAATAGAATTTACAATCTCCTGTTTCTAGCCTGATGCCTTAACCATTACACCAAACTGGCTCTAAATGTAAACAAATGAAAAATAATCACAAACACTGCTTTCTGCTCTTAAACACATACTTTAAGCATTGTTGTAAGTAAATACTAAATAAACTGTCAAGAAGTTAGCAGTAATGTTATATTTTTCAGGTTACTAATGATGAAGACCAGTGTCTTGTCAACATACTCTTACTTCCTGACATCTTACAAAGCCATGTGGAGAAATGCTATTTCCTTTGACAGATCCTTTGATGTGAAAGATAGGCCATCTTGTCTAACCTTTTGACCTCCAGAAGGACAAATGGATAGTATATCCTATTCCCAAGCCTATCATTTTTCTTTGCTCTTCTCTTTTATTCATTACTTATTATGCATAAAATTCCATATTATTGTTTCTGTAGTAGTGGGAATTGTACCTTTAGATAGTAAGGCAGGCTAGAGTTGGAATGCCTATCATAATCTTGGATTGTCCATGATGGGTTATGTTTCCTTTTTTCTAAACAATCATTAGCAAGGGCCCCATCATACAGGGGGTTGCTTTTGATGGTTGATTTCAAAGTGACAGGCGTAACATGCTTTCCAAGAGTTTTGTCAATCATTGCTGGGTGAAGCGAGGCCAGCTGCCAAACAGGCTGTTCATGGATGTTTTTCTTTTCTCTCTAGAAAACACATACAATAAAAGAGGGCTATTATTCAGCTCCCTAAAGATCAACCTTATGCTCAGGATATAGTCTGAGAGAAATTACTTCTGAGAAATGATCAGTCGGTGGTATTGAAAAGATATTGTTGCAAAAAAAAATACCACTGTTTTCTCCTTGTAATTGGGTCAAACAATTGGACAAATGTGAATGACTCTTTAATAAGAGGAAAGCTTTGTGTATGATAAAACAATCACTCAGGGTATTCAGATTAAAACTGGTATGAAGACATGATGCAGAACAAATACTTTAAAGCACCAATTAGTAGCTATGTCTGAAGTAGATATTTTAAGAAGTGTTCCACAAAGCATATTAGCAGGAACAGAGTTCCCATTATTTTACAATGCTTGTGCACAGTCATCCTCCCAGTGAACTCAGTATGGCTGCCCAAATGGTTTGAGGAACTTCCTAGATTCACCAATATTTATGTCATGCTCAGTTTGATGCATAATATGCTATCAAGGATTTCCATATCTCCATGATGATGATGTACCTCTTAACTCGCCTTTTTTTCTAAACAAAAACGCTTTAAGCACCATTCCGCAATAGATCCGGTCAAAGTCCCCAGGTATTTTAGTAGCCCTTTCTGCAATTCTTTCTGTAGACCCTCACATCCCAAATTGAATACAGTCTAGGGAGATCTACTTTGCATCCCTGAGAGTGGCCCTATAAGAAGGAGACTCAAATGACAATCTTTTTGGAATTGGCAGCCAAATAATGGAATGCCAGTGCATTTCTCCCAGATCAGTTTGGCTTTATTTCAGTGCCAAGTGAAGCAGATTGTACTAAACCTTTTATATCTCAATGATATAAAGCTATATTTATAGTGGTCAAATTAACAGAACTAGTCTCTATAGTTTTCTTGAAAGCATTTTTGGAAATGGTTTGTTTCTTCTTAAGGCTAAGAGGTCTGGCCCAAAGTCACCCACTTGGCTTTTTTTTAAAGGAAGGACTAGAACTCAGTCTCACAGATTCTAGTCTGATGGTCTAACCCAGGAGTCTCCAAACTTGACAACTTGAAGACTTGTCCACAGGTCTTAAAGCTGCCAAGTTTGGAGACCTCTAGTCTAACCACTATACTAAATGGGCAATCTCAATATTTATTTGAATATTTATCTATTTATTAATAAAAATTTACAGCTGCACATCACAAAAAGCAATATGTGCCTTTGTGTTTAATTTAAAAATGTGTTCATAGGCAAATTTAACAGTAATCAGACTGGAGACTAAAACATACGAAGAACGGTTACAGGAACTTGGCTTGGCTAGTCTAGAAAAGAGAAGGAAAAGAGAAGGAGACATGATAGCAGTCTTCCAATATTTGAGGGGCTGCCATAGGGAGGAAGGGATCAATCTATTTTCTTAAGCTCCTGTAGGCTCGACAAGGAATAATGGATGGAAACTGAACAAGGGGAGATTTTACCTGGAAATAAGGAGAAACTTTCTGACAATGAGAACGATCAATCAATGGAACACCTTGCCCTCAGAAGTTGTGGGAGTACCATCACTTGAGAATTTCAAGAAGAGACTGGACTGCCATTTGTCAGAAATGGTGTAGGGTCTCCCACTTGGGTGGAGGGGGGGTTGGACTAGATGTCCTACAAGGTCCCTTCCAACTCTGATTATCTGTTATCTGTTAAATGATCAGACTTTTCTCATTTACCGTTTTAGATTATATCCTGCTTTTTATCTAAAAGCTCTGGGTTCATAACACTCTCAGTTTCATTAATAATACTGACCTGCCTTGTTATTCATTTATTCATTCATTGGATTGGATTTGTCTTTTTTCAGGAACTCAAGACAGTGTACAGAATGTTGTCTCCTTTTGTTTCTTTGCCATATTAACAAACCCATGAGGCTGGTTGTGCTGACAAACAGTTTGACTGGCTGAGTCTGGACTGGATCTTGTGATTCCCTGTTCCTTGTTTCATCTCTTTTTAGAGGTGCAGTCACCCATATATGGTGTGGTATTTCAAATACAGTTGCACCGTGTATGTGAATAAAGCCAATGCAATAACACCATTTTGCCCAGTAAAACTAGGATGTTATCATTTGCTGGAGAACTTTGCCATTTTTTTTATCTCAAACATCTGTATAGCATTTGTTCTGAGAAATCTTTAATTATTTTTACATGTTAAATGTGCATTGGAGTAATTTCAACTATGGTTCAGGGCTCGAGGTTATAAACAATAACTCTTTTGTTGGAATACTTACATTTAAATTGTGGGAAATTGATTTGTCCAAAACATTCAAAGATCTTTGGAAACTCTATAATTAAGAATAAACTTGTTCCAAATTAATCACTGTATCTTAGTATAATATTAACAATGTTTTTGTATTATTAGATCTTCAACTTTCAAATGCTATTTATGTAAGTATAGTTGGATAAGATGAAATACTTGGGTACATATGGTTTTGCATAGCACTTAAAGAAAACTCAGCTAACTTTCATATTATTTGTGGATTATTTTATTTTACTCTTTGAATAACTGGCAGAGTAAGATAAAAAAAGTATTGGTAAAAACATTTTGATTTAAAATAGAAGTTATTTAACAGATTGATAAATACTTTACTTCGGCTTCTATAGAGAATAGACTAAACTTCTAGATGAAGAACAAATAAGCACACATGGATATATTAAGCTGAATGAAGTGTTTGTGACATCCGGATAACCTCACATATACAATTTATGTGAGGCACTGAGTTTTTAAAAGCAACTTTTTTTTTCAAAAACAAATTCATAGGCAGAAATCCTAGCTTAACCCTCAAGATTTAATGGACCCCAGGATCCTTTTCTATACAAAACACACTGGAATCCTTAACCTCATTTGTCCTTAAACTAGCATATTGTTCATTCTTGATCATTTGTTCTACATATGTCATACAATACATCATGTTTAACACCAGATCTTGCAATATTATTATTTTTATTTTTAATAGTAAAAAAAGATTTTAAAATAATTTAGGCTAAAATTCCAAGCTTATTTACTTTGAAGTAAATCCTAATGAAATCAGTGAACCCCATTACTGATATATAATATATTAAATATATAATATATATGACTGAAGATAAAGTGAAGGTGGTGGAAGTACATTCAGATTTACAAGATTCCCTAACTATAGCGGTTACAATAAAAGTAGTAGCCTAAATAGCATTGGTTTTTTAATCTGGTCTATTTTATTGGGCTGATATTTATATAGTATAGGTGCTTAGTAATGTTTTTTTCCATTTCTTTTTTTTAATGATTAGGGTAATATCTTTAATAGGCCAACTTAAGTTCATGAACAATATGCAAATGTCCAAGAGCTCTTCATCAAACACAATATTATGAAAAGTAGATGGGAGGTATTATGATAGGAAAAATAGACAACTTGGCTTAAGTCAAAAGAATAGAAGCTGTACCTCTGCTTTAGATAAGATCCATAAAATATGGCAAGTAAAGACAAGATCCCAACATACTTAAGTGGAAAGTATCACTTCATATGTGGACTTGAGGATTTTTCATTATAAAAAAATGTTTAAATTGTTTTTGATGGCCTTTAGTACATAACAAGAGATCTTCTTCATCTGATTTATGAACAGGATTCAGGAGTGAGTCAAGTATTAAAATTACAGAAGATCACAATAGTGGCTGAAAACCTGAGCATTATGGATTCAGGACACAAAAAACAAGATTCTTTCCCTAGGTTCAGGATTCACACAATTCAAGTGAGACAGCTAAACAATACCATCACAAAACTCTATGCTTTGGCCCAACTTTCTTCCCTATCATTTTACCACTACTTATGGGGGGTAAGAAGAGAATTTATTATTATTTTGTAGCAACTGAGGAACAGAACACTTCCTCACTTTTAGCTGTTTCCCTTAGATCAAATATAAGCTGTTGTGTGACACTATTGCCTTGCATATATTCTCTTACTGAACTCTTGTCAAAAGCACAAAAGCAATGCTGAGAAAAAGGTGAGCAATAATTGCCAAAAGTTTGGAAACTCTGCTTGTCTGACTACAGTGCCTCATTATGTCAAATTAGAACCAAGTCTGGAACTTAATCTACTTACCTGTGAATAGACTCGATTGTGCCATTTCTGTTCTTCAGGAAAAGGTTCTTCTGGAAAATTTGCCAGCCAGGTTTGTAAAAAGGTTGATGTTTTTGCTAAGGACTTCACTTCTAGTTGAAGGAATTTATCAGGGCTGTTGTTATTTGGCAATGCAGAGAAATCCATCTTTCTCCCTTACCTTTTAGCATAACCTCTTCTCAGCAGCTAGTTTTGCTTTCAATAATTAATTAAGTGAACAAAGATAGGGCGTTTCTGGTACTTGAAATTGTAACTGGCCTTCTTGTATGCCAAGCATTTTGTAATGCCTGTGCAAATTGCAAGGAAAGCTATGAAGGGGCCTGTCAAATGTGGTTATTAGTACCCGTGTGCATGATTTGAATCTATGGCAACAGTACCCTTATGTAGCATTTTAAGATTTAAAAACGTAAGAAAACTCAACTCAGCCAATTTAAGCAGGAAAGATGAATTTTCTGTATCAAGCAGGAGAGAACACTTTGATTTGCAGCATGATTTTGATGTAATCCAGATTGCAAACTGACATGGCATATGACCTTTTATAAGATGGAAGCTAAATAACTCTCAAAAGAGTGTTTCTTATTAGAACTAATATGGCTTTGGGAGAGGAGGACGAATCATAGACAAATGCACTGCACCATCTAATTAAATGCAACACATTGCCAAATTCTACTGGAAATTTTTTTTTCACATTTATATGATTAAGTTACATAACAGGCATTTGGTGATATTTTTCATGTTGCTTTCAACATATGCTTGAAGATGGTCAATCACCTTTCCTTTTCCATGATTTTTCTAAGCATCACACTGCTCTGATCACTGAGTTGCAACATAAGACAGCTGCAGTGAGAACACAAAATAGATTACATTTTTATATTTATATTCTTTATTTTAGGTTTTTCTTTTACATGGAGTTAACTTTAGTGTGACTAACTGCTTTTTCATAATCAGAAGCAGAATTAAAACAATTCCACACAATATAAGATAGCCTAATGCTGTCTGTTTCTTCCCATAGACAAGAGCACATACAGTAAACTCCATTCAGTAGTGAGCAAAGTTATAGGCTTATTCATGCATAATTTGTTTAAAGCTGCTGTTATGTTATGAGTATGAATGTCCTGAATTTTAGTGGTTGTGAATGCTTAGTTGCTGAGTTCTTCTTGAAGCTAGAACAAATCTTCATTAGAATTTAATAAACAAACAAACAAATGGTTGATCTGGCCCCAAAAGGAAACCAGTAATTTAATGTTTCCCCTTGCTAGAGATTAAAACAAAAGTTTGTCTTGGGAGTTGTGGGGATGATTTGATGATCTAAGGGCCACTCCCTTCTCCCATGGGTCATCTTGCATGCATATAAAAATACCCATTATTTTGATATCATTGGCATTTTCTCACATAAGAAAAATAAATAAATAATGACATAAGTTGTAGCTACCTGCGAGACACTTGTCTCTAGTTACACGACAGATTTCTTTGGTTAAACAGAAACAGAAATTTCTTTGCTATTTATAAAGACCCTGGAAATACATCTCTGTTATATAGAACAGAGATGTATTTCCTATAGAAAAAGCTTCCCTCTGAAATCCAGGTAGCTTCCAACCTGCTGTTGTTTTGGAGGGCTTTGAAGACCTGGCTCTTTGTTTATGGCTTTGGTTAGGATAGGTGGAGCCTCTTTCAAGGTTGCTATGATGTTTTGTAGTATGCTTGTTTGTAAACCACTCAATAGTCATTGGAGTCGGGTAATATCATAATACATAAACAAATAAAATATTTAGACATTAAAGTTTTATAGGACATGAGACAAACATAGCTTAGGATAAGTTTTCCTTGCAGCAGCATCTATAGTCCTTTCGTTACCTGCACCAACCATGATACCAACATGTCTCTGTGACATTTTTCTGCCACGCAATCTCTATATTTCATCCCATGTCATGAACAAGAAAGGATCAAGACAACTTTAACTGTATTCACAATACACAATATTATTCCGAACATTTGGTCACTGACATCACCTAAATTCCACTGAAGATGTTGCCTAGTCTGGTAACAAAATGTTCAAAAACTAACCCACAAGCTTGGAGAACGAACCTCCACCCTCATCCTTCCCCCAAGCGACAGATATTCACCACTATCGCAAATATTTTATCTACTAAGCTGACAGCATTCAATAATAACTATAAAGTAAATAAAATCTGCTAGATTTTGGCCATCTAATATATCAAAATTGAAGTCAGGAGATGGGCTGAATGAATTTATTACCAAATTCTGACTGATGTGAGCATGCAATCTTTTTTCCTCTGGTCTCCAGGCAGTGTTGCAGCTACCATCCTGATATTGTTTTCCTAGAACCATATATAACAGTGAATGAAACATGAAGACAATTACTTGGGAGTAGGGTAGCTGAAACAAAAATGAAATTGTGTAATAGCCTGAAGCAGTACAATGCTGAAATGATGGGACTAACCTCTTATTCCAAAATGAACCCCTGAACAGAACAACATGGAGGAATCTAGCAGTTGCCATATGTTACCTATATGAAAGAAAGGCAATGATATATTTTAAAGAATACTGGGCCATGTAACTCAGCTCTTTTCATGACTTGGATATGTTTATGTTTGTTTTATTCAATTTGAGTTATTACAAAATGGGGTGCAGGAAGAAGGGAAAGAATCTAAAGATATTAAAATCCTACTACAAAATTTGCCACATTTTTATGGTAGTGTTGTAATTGGGAGAGTCTTATTTTCCTATCAGCTGGTAACATGATTAAGGAGAAAAGCATAGCAGGAAGAATCAATCATTGTTTTGTGTATCAGGTTCTGTACACTCATAACCAAGACAGAATTACTGATGAGAGATGCAGAGATGAGAGATGCAGATATAGGAAGGGTATTTATCAGCATAAACAGGAGGCACATATTTCATGCTGCTTAGTTTTCAGTTCATCTAAATATCAGTGGATAGCACTTTAATACAATATTACAGAAAAATCATACATACACATGGCTGGAAAGTAAAATTATCTATAGTTCTTCAATCATTATTTCAGGTCAATTTTGGAATTAATTTTGTGTCTGAATCATTAATATGACTCAAAATTATGCAGCTTCTGCTGTTCAGTGTCTGCTTTGTTTTCTCCCTGTCCTGATTTTATTATGAACAGAAAACAGATGTTAAGGAATAAGAAATGGTATATAAATGGAATTTATATATATATATATATGTTTTTTTAAGCTTTCGCGGGTACTTACATGTGTGCTGTTCAGCTTCCTTCGGGTATT
>BHFT01027034.1:13957-117069 GCA_004320025.1 Laticauda laticaudata
TTGGGGGGGGGGGGGGGGGGGGGGGAATTGAATTTCACCCCTGGCTGGGGGGATTGTTCCTATGGAAAATTCTTTTTCTTTTCTCATCTTTTCATACTTTCCTGGCAAAAGTTCTCACATCTGGACACTGTTGCTGAAAAATCCTTTTGCATTTCCATTAAAAGCACTCCCGATGGTGATGGCATCAAGATAAGAGTTTCTCATTAAGTATGTGCAAGGACCCTCTGTGGATCTTCAAAAGGTGGAACTGGGGTTCACTGCATCTGAAACAAAAGTTAAATCTAGAAATGCACATAAACTCTTAAGATTCTAGGAGATGTTAATGCCATTGTTCTCCAAAAATATCCCTATTTCGTGCTTTTCTTTCACCTAGTCCAAAACGATGGCAAGTTTAAGAGTAGTGGACTACAATTCCCAGAATTCTAGCTATACTATAGCTGGCTGGGGAATTCTGGGAAGTGAAGTCCACTTATCTTAAAATTGGTGTCTAGACTCAGTTTCAATTTGTTTGCTATCATCTAATCTATGGCCGCATCAATTGCAATAGCATTCATGGTTTTGAATTTTGATAATAAGGAGAGACAGAGAGTAATATTCTGATATACACACAGACACATGCAAAGAGACACACACAGAGAGAAAATGAGAGATCACATTCATACACAGGTACAAACATACATATGCATGAGCATACATTTGCACATAGACACACGTCAAATAAGATAGGGAGAAAGATGAAACACAGGCCATCATTGATAGCACCGAAGTTTAGATATAAATACAGATAGTTACAGAAGCAAAGATTATATACACACACCACACACACAGAGAGAAATGACATGTATGTGTTGTTCATTTATTTTGTAAACCTCAGAGGCTGAAATAAATGAAATAAATATACAAAATTCTTAAACAGCATAAATAAACATTTATGCATCATCATCATGGACTAACATCAACAGCCTCCAAAGTTTTATTTGTCACATATGATTCTCTTTCCTGTCCATACTTTCTTTTATAGATTAATTCCTTTATATTAGTTTGCCAAGGAAATCTACAATTTACTGGCTTTTGGAAAGAGCTGTGATATCGTTAATGTGATAAAAATCCAGAGTTCAGCATCATTTCAATGAATATGTCATTAAAAAGTAGTAGTTTTCAATCTGGTCAATAGTTTACTTATTATAAGATAATCAAGCTTATGTCTTTCAATATTACAATGTAACAGTCCCTTTATTGTACAACTGAGGGTGGTATGATCATGTAGTAAATGCAAGCCTCTGTATTTGATTAACTTAGTATTTTAGCCATAAGCAAAATTTCTGTCTCTGATTCATTATTCTCCAACATAATCTAATAAATATAACATTCACAGTGAAAACTATTTTATGTATTTCCTTCTGGATCTTATCAAATATATTATTTTTGTTCTGACAGTTCTGCACCCAGAACAAGGAAAATAAATTGAGAGGGAGGGAGGGAGGGAGAGAGAGAGAGAAAGAGAGAGTGAGAGAGAAAGAGAGAGAAAATGAATATGGAGGGAAGGACATGAGAGGGGGTATATTGCATATATATATTTTCCTTTTTTGAGAAACTAATCTTCTTGTATTCTTTCCCCTGAAAGACATTGTCTCATATTTAACTTTTTATGAGTCTTATATAATAACATCTGATTAGTTGTAACCAATAAAACCCATTTTTGGATATAAATATTTGTGTGAAGTGATTGCATCTGTGTCCAGACAACTATTAAATAGAATTTTCAACCACACCATACTAATAATGTGATGGAGTTAAAAGCAGACTATATAGTTATGCAATTAAAACCAATTGATTGCATAAACTTGTTAGCAATGAGTAAACAGAATATTAGCAGTATAGTTTGAAATCTGAATCAGATATAGGAATTTTTTTTCACGATTGACTACTATATCAAAACATTTCTTCCCTCACCTTAAGGCCCTGTCACATCGGCCAACGGATGCAAAAAGTATGTAAAAAGGACACAGCGGATGAGAAAATGTTCCATCCATTGTTATCTGCTCTCAAAAGTGCCCCAAAATTTGCATAAACAGACGGACAACAACGGAAAGGAACCGGACGCGGACTGGGGGGTAGGACGTACGATGGATGTTAAGCGGATGCTCCATGGAAGCCTTAGAAGGAACGAAGCAGATGGAAACGGAGTGCACATCTGCAGGGTTCTGAGGAGCACAGCGAAGTGGACGCACAGCGAAGGAGCGGATGCAGAGGGATGCCAAGCGGGTGACCGTGAACATGCATCACGGACGCCTAGTGTATGGCTATCGCGTATGCAAAGCATTCAGTGCGCATGCGGGGAGGATGGCATTTGCGTTCACCCTGTGAGATATAAAAAGATGCAGCTCGCAAGCAGGTCACCAGTTTCAGAGGAAAGAACCTGCTGCCAGAACACATCTCCAGCCAAACAACCATGGTGAAGAAGAGAAGCCGTTGCCTACTCTGCCAGCCCTGGCAAGAAGGACAGGCCCACCATCCCACTCCCTGGTGCTGACTCTGCTTCTGCTGGGGGCTTCTGCTGCTGGGCTTGATCTGCTGGTGCTGGTGCTTTCTGCTGGTGTCTTATTCTGCTGGTGCTGCTCCTGATGCTGGTGCTTCTGCTGGGGCTTACCTCTGCTGGTAGTTGCTCCTTCTGGTGCTTCTGACTTTGCGTGCTACTCTACTGTTGGCTGCGTCCTGGTGCTGGTGCTTCTTCTGGTGCCTTACTCTGCTGGTGCTGCTCCTGGTGCTGCTGTCTGCTGCGTGCTCCTGGTGCTGCTGATGCTGCTGGTGCTGCTGGCCTCCTGCTTTGTGCTGCTACTGTTGTTGCTGGTGCTGGTGGTATGGTGTGGATGAACAGCCATAGAACCTCGAAAGCCTTCTGATCCAGAAGGCCCTGCCAAGAGAGAAAAGCAATCATTGCAATAGGAGAGGAGAAAGTACTCATCGGAAGGAAAGACATGGGATGACGGTGCTCGAATGATGAGGGAAACGAGTACCTCTGGCGGAAGAAACACAGCTCTCTCGAGACACCAGAGCGGAAGCAGACGGCTTGGAGAGAGAAGGTGGAGAGCCTGCGGCTACATTTCAGATCCTCCTTGGTGGTGGAAATGATACAATCTACTACCTGGTTATCAGAATGCTGCACCCTAAAAGTCTGGCCAAGGCCTGCTGGTGCAAGGCTCACCCGACCAGGAGACTACGTCATGGCCAAGTGCAGCATCTGGAGGGTGAGGGTCCGCCACTTGAGGACAGCCCCTCTGTCAACCCTCCCTCTCAAGGCAGCCCACAGAGAGCAGTCCTCTTCTGGCCAACAGTCAGCTCCTTGTGTCCAGGCAGGTATCTGTGGAGCCGCCCCATGACAAGACCCCCCCGATAGCTGTACTCCCCATGGTGGAGCGCGTGGAGACCCCCTGACGCAGTGGGAGCAAGGAGAGGCCGCTGACACTAGAGGCCAACCCACACCCACACCCAGCTTCCACCTCCACAGAAAGGCAGGCAGAGAGGCAGACCGGAGGGACAGACCACACTATCCTGCTGGAGATCAGGACACCATCAGATGTGTGACAGCGTTAATCTCCTCTCTCAAGCTGAGTACACCACATACCATCCTCTACAGAAAGCCGTTCCTCAACCTACGTCAACCCAGATCTGCTCGGTGTGTGTGATGGACATGTCCGAATCTCAGTACCAGTGATAAAGACAGGATCACAGTCTTCTGCACAACCTCCAGGCCCAGCGCGAACCTCCCTCCGACCCAGTCCAGGTCTGCTCCTCCACCAGGTGATGTCCACAGCCATTCCCAAAGGGCTATTGGCTACCGGTGAAGGTTCCGATGCATGCACGTGCAGGCCTTCCCATCAAGCATAGAGTTAGCGTTAGTCCACCGTTTGCCACCGTGCCACCGATGCCACTGATGCCACTGACGCCACAGATCCCACTGATGCCACAGATCCACCGACCTCACCTCGCTCACCTGCCAGACCAGACAGCCCCACTACACTCCTCCTTCTCCACCCCACACCAAGCCCGCCTCAAGAACATCTGCCATCTTGTACTTGGGACTGACCACCCCATTCATGAGGAAGGGGCTTCAACAATCACAGGACTGAGCCAGCTCTCTGAGAGCTTCCTGCACCACACCATCCCCGTTGTCCTCTCGGCCAGGCACCCCAATGGCGCCTCAGTATCAGCACTCCAGCAGGCATTCCAAACATCCACAGCACCTGGAGCCTCCTCCTGAGGACTATGGCATGCCTCAGAGTAATGAGAAGAGTGCAGAAGATTGGATGCTAACCTGTTGACTTTTATCTTTCTAGGACCTTTACTTGGGTCCATTTTGCTTTTCAGCTTCTTATTAATAAAGATTATCCTTTTGCTTCGCACACTGCTTTCATTTATTTATATTAATAATCTTGGCTGAAACTTTTAGAAAATGGTTTAAGCCTTTCCATGCTTGTGGAAGGTAAGGATAGCAGTGGGATGGGCAGGATACCTGTGGGATGGGTAATAGCTTGTGGATGGTAAGGATAGCAGTGGATGGGCAGGGATTACCTGTGGATGGATAATAGCTGTGGGATGGGTAAGATAGCAGTATGGAGGGAATTACCTGTGGATGGATAATAGCTGTGGGCATGGGTAAGGATAGCAGTGGAGGAGAGATAAACCTCCAGTGCAGCATAGTGGGACTGTATGTTCCACCCTCCCAGTGCCACACCTATGGCCCTTATTATCAATAACAATTAATCATTGATCCCCACATTTCAAAACATCAAACACAACCTTTATAAATGCCCTGTTTCGATTTTAGGCCACCTCAACATACATTGGTCCAATCTCCATCAGTGTTGATGAGACAGCTGAAGGAAGCATCCATTAAAGCATTCTACCACCTGTCTTTCACTCCACTGCTCCAGCTAGGTGAGTTGCAAGCAGTGTTTCAGGTAGGTTGCACTGCTTCTTTCCGTTCAAAACGTGAAGCTCTGTTGGGGCCTTGCACATCCACAGTATGTATCAGTTCGCCCTTGCCTCCAGTCACCAGGCTTCCATGTCCCCATTGCCTTGTGTGTACACGATGCCTGTTTCTGCAAGTAGCGGCGTGCGCATGAAAGATTCTGCAGGTATGCAAGCAAACTTTTCCACGGATCCTCCTCACGGTCTCTTGGCCATTGCCTGCATGGTGGTCAGAAAGTAGCTGGAAACCTGTTGGCCAGGATGCCAAGGTGTTCTCCTCAACACCCGCCTTCCCTGGACACCTGTAGTTGAAGATCCTCTCTTCACGGGTGAGGGTATCTGAAGTTAGGCTTAATGAGTAGGTTCTGAGGGAAGGCGTCATCCCCAGCATGATGAAGTAGGGCACATCTTCCGTGGTCGTTGGCAGGGGGTCGATCTGGGAAAGCCCATGATGAGGGTTGCGTTCCAGCCCCTCCTTGAGGTGACTGGCAATTGCTTATACTGGCATCCTGAAGCTGACCCGGTTGCCTGAAGCATCGATGTACATGAACTTGTAGTCAGCAATCGACCATGCGTGAAGGGGATGATGTGAAGAAGCTCTTTAGTTGTGATAAGTGGCCCTGAGAGTTGGCTGGCAGCTTTGCATGCAACGTGCTTCCCATTCTATGCTCCAACGTGCTGGGGGAAGTTCCACTTCTGATACCACTGGCTCTGAACTTTCTTCCATCTTCGTCAGTAGAGGGCACTGAAGGACTCTCCAGGCATTCTTCGATGATGGCTGCACCCACTTCTCGACCACAATGCTGATGGTATTTGTGTGGCACCCTCCAGCCGTACTGCATGCTCCTTGTAGTGGTCCCTGAGGCCAGGTGCGCAAGAGTCATTGCTACTTCAGCGGGTCCAGGCTGGGCCAGATGTTGGTGTTTACCTTTGTCAACCTGGACGCAGCCACTCCACAACTTCGTCAAAACATGGATGCATCCTGCGGGCATCCTCATGAAGTTCTGAATACACGGGGTCTTCGTTCTCTCACAGCTCCACCATCAGCTTTTTATACAGTCCTACTTCTTGCTCTTCTCGTGATCCATCGTCGGACCCAGACACTTCTCTTGGAAATGCCTTCTTTTTCTTGCCTGATAGAACAGGGAAAGAGCCTGTAGAGGTCTTTCGCACTGTTGTAGGAATGATGGCCGTTTACCAAAAGGACTGTGCAACGATCCATGGTGAAGCATGACTGGATTGCTGTGGAAGAGCAAGAGGCAAGATTTTAAGGCTGAAGAGGTTCTGCACAGCAGGGCTGCTGGAACCTGAAAGTGAATACAGTGATTTCTCCCCCGTTTTATAGGAATATACAGATTTCTGCTAGGATGTCGTTCCTTTTGCATCCTCTAGACATCCTGCAGACATCCTAAATATCCGAGATACATCCCCTATATGAACATTTTTTTCCGTTTTAATGCTTTATATGCGAGCTGCATCCACTTTCATCCTTTCTACGTCTGTGCTACTGATGCTGCGTGTCCGTTCTGCGTCCGTTTCGCTCCCTCCCTGTGTCTGTTTTCCGCTGAAGTGGATGCGAGTTGCACAGATGCGCAGCGGATGCCTAGCGGATATAGCGGATGCATAACGGATGACGACGGACGTCTAACAGATGTTCCCTGTGTGTGTAGCAAATGTAGAATGGACACGTTGGATACTTTATCTGCTCAAAAAGTTTTGTGCATCTCAAAACTTTTTGAGCAGATGAAATGTCAACAGACGGATGCTGGACGGATAGAGAGTATGAAAAACGGACGCAGCGAGTACAGAACGGATGCATCGCATTAACCAACGGATGGCAAGTGCTTCTCTCTGTTTTACATCCTCTTTCCATCCATTGGTGCTGTGTGACATGGGCTTTAGATTTTCACTCTGATTCAATTGTAACTGCACTTCACTATAAGAGAATAAGAAATCTTGCAGAATTGTGTTTATATTCTAAAACTTTAATTGTATCTTCTTTCATTACTCATTCATTCATTGACCCATGTAGAGCAAGTTACAATAGTCTGATTAAGTTTTGAATGGCTGCTAAAACAGCCTCTTGGCCGAAGAGGCACCGTAACATTTAGGCCTGGGAAAAATGTCTGGTACTTGAGCAGTAAAGGAGAACATCCTGATCACCAACTAATTCCTTTGGAGGGAGCACAACATCATTAAGGAATCAATATGAGTCTGGTGTTATCAGATCTCTCCTCTGTTTATAGATGTGTAACAGCTCAGTGATAATTTGTTTGTTCCGATTCTGATCCTCACAGCCATTTATACTTGCTGTCAGTCTTCAAGATCTTCTACTATCGCTTTGCATCTTTCGGCTGTCATAAAAAATGGGGGGAGGGGAGAGTGGGATGAATCTGGGAAGTGAGCTGGAAGTGTTACATTTTTCTATTGTGTAAATGAAGGGGAGGAAGCATACATCAGAGTTAGGTTTCTATTTCTCGCTTAGCTTTCTTTTCTCCGCGCAACTACAACCCGTTATCAAAGTATGCCAAGGTCAACGGACAGAGGCCTCATCATTACCTGAAGATGCCCACATGATCATATTNTTCCATCACTTTGTATATGTGATTTACGCGCCTAATTTCTCAGATTCAGAATTCTCTGGTTGCTACCACTTCACTTTCAGTAAAAGATAACTTTTCTCTAAATTAAAGAGTCTAAGTATTTCTTTGTTGGATTTTGAATGGAGCACCGCCTGACAAAACGCCTGCAAGAAAACAAGCTCAGGGAGCAGCAAGGGCCTCACAATGTTACGCTTTTCATCAAATAGAAGTTCTACTTCTTTTGTTGTTGCATTGTGGCAGTGGATGTTTGTATAAAAAAGGTGGAACTCCCATTTTCAGGCTGATTTGGTCCAGATTGATGAAAGTATTGAATCTCACAGATGCCTCTCCCAGCACTGCAGTCTTGAGTGGGAACTCCAGTCTAATGGCTTCTCTTAGGATTGAATTGAAGCTTGGGAAGCTAGAATGGCCCTAGAAAAAAGTTTGAATGAATAACAGACTCTTCACAAACACTGTTTCCCTTCTTACAAAATAAGAAGATCATTCATACTACCCCTCAGAGTATGCTGGTGGCAAGCTCAACTTATTTTTCATCAAATAGAACAGGGGTGTCAAATTCATGGCCTGTGGGCTGGATATGTCATGTGCTGGCTATGCCCACCCTCATTTTAGTGAAGAGGGGGAGTTGTGATATGTCACGAGATGACATGTCATCGTGAGTTTGATAACCCTGAAATAGAGTAAGAACAATTTAAAATATTAGGATGAATTTTGGGCAGATTAGGTTCGATACAGGCGGATATTATTAGCTCAGGGTTCATTTCAGGGATCCTTGGTGCTCTCTGAGCTTGCTTGTTTTCTTGCAGATGTTTCATTGCCCTAACTTTGTAACATCATCTCTGCTTATTAGGTACAACTATTAGCTAAACCTCTCTGGGATAAGCCTGCTTCTTTAATGGGAATCATATTTTAATGCAGGGGTTGTCCAATCTTGTGGATTGTGGACTTAACTCCCAATGCACTTCAATTCGCAAAATTCTCCAGCCAACCATTCTGGCTTTGGAATTCTGGGAGTTGAAGTCCACAAGTTTTAAAGTTTCCATATGTTATTTATTGAATTTTGAATATATATAGTTGTGTTAAGCCCTGCTAAAGTGAAACTAGCCTTTAGATGACCCTAACTGTTGTTAACTATAACTGTTGGAGGGAAATTTAGAACATTCATATTTGGGCGGGCTTTTTCAAGTACTACGACATTTAAGGCCCCGTGGGCCTAGAGCCGTGATGGCAAACCTTTGGCACGCATGGTACAGGTAGAATGTAGAGCCATTTGTGTGGGCACGTGAGCCCCAGGCAAACTTAACTCACTGCTCATGTGCGTGCCTGCCAGCTGATTTTCATCCTGTTTGAGGCCTTTTTTCAGCCTCCCAGAGGCTCAAATGAAGCCTCTACAGCCTTTGGAGGCCAAAAAACAGGCCCGTTTCATCACTTCCCGTATTTCCGGCCTCCAAAGGCTGCAGAGGCTTCTCCCAAGCCTTTGGGAGGCTGAAAAAGACCTCAAATGGGCTGAAAATCAGCTGGCAGGCACACATAAAAGTAGTACAGGTAAGGGGGTGGCAGTGGGGATCGTGCACACATGCACAGGGGGCTTGGGGGGCATGCACATTTTGGCACAGGAGCCCAAAAAGGTTAGCCACCACTGGCCTAGAGTATAAATTATAGGCATTTGTTTGCTATTCCTCAATTCCAATTTGAATCAATAAATGCTGTTATAGCTATGCTGGCCTGATTCTTGCCTATTGAAGCCCACAACACATTAGCAAGGTTGGGCACTCCTGCTTTAATGGGAGTCAACTTTCTCATGCCCTTTTAAATTTGGAAGAAAGCAGCCTTCTGTAGAGAAACAGCACAAACCTTCTTCACTAAACCCCAGTAATTTTGAAAGTGTTCTTTCCACGGATCGTTGGGCTGAGAAATGAGGGGGAATATATATATCTACTTTTTAATCTCTTGAAGCTATCTTTTTTTCAGGTCAGGAGAAGAATCCCTCCTAAAGTCCTCCTTGCTTTTTCTCAGGGTTTACCGCCACTGCCGGGATGCTGAAATATTGCCATGTTCTAGGCACAGTGGTAGCACTTCTCTTGGGTTTCTGCCAACACTCCTAACCTGACTATTATCAGAAACTTGACAAGCTGTGTCAAAGCCATCTGCTGAATGCCTTTGAGTGACAGGTGGTCGATATTCTCCACTCTCAGAGGTCATCACAGGTGACAGAAGCCAAAGCAATAAAACAGTTTCGGCTGCCTTCACTAACTTAAATTCTTTCCCCGTCACAATATTTCTTCTCCATTTCCTGTCTCCTTTTTATTTCTCCAACTCCCTGCCTCCTGCTGAATTGCCTCTGGTTCAATTTCACACAGATCGAAACTTCAGATGGGAGCAATGGGTTTCTGAGGAAAAGGGACATGTCAGAATTGAACTGTTTCCCTTCTTTAGCCCCAAATTAATAAATCAAAAATAAAAATTGGGAAGAAAAAAGAAAGAAACTGTTGTTAGAAATTGAAAATTTTGTTCCCATTTATCTGTATTTACTCCCTTTGTTCTTGTTTATGTTTATACTTATACTTGTTATCTTGTATATGTCTGACAAATAAATAAATAAATGTAAATGTAATGTATATAGAAAATAGTTTGGAATGGAGTTGTAATCAGCTGGCACTGGAAGCTCTGTGACATGAAACCATCTATAAGAGAAGCTATCCTGGCATCCAATTTTGAAGATTCTACCCCCCCCCAAACGAAGATTATGTGCCAACTCTTGAGTAAATTAAACAGGGTTAAAAATAATAATGAAAAATAATTCCAGCAAGGGGTTGACCTAAACTAGATCTGTGCTCACAGTCTGAAGCCTGAAGGACATACACCAGTGGCAAAATCATTACAGATAAGTCCTTGACTTACAACCATTTGTTGAGCAACAGAGGGGACTTTGGTGCTTTTAAAGCTTGGTTGTTTTCTTGCAGACATTTCATTACCCACAGTGGTGGGATTCAATTTTTTTTACTACTGGTTCTGTGGGTGTGGCTTGATGGGTGTGGCTTGTTAGACGTGGCAGGGGAAGGATACTTTAAAATCTCCATTCCCTCCACACCCCACTAACCTGCTTTCCAGCTCTGTTTTCCTGTGCAGGGCAACAAAAGAAGACCCAGTTGGAGACTTCCGGTTTCAGCTTCTTTGGCGACAGACCAAAACCAGGTCTCTGCACAGTTTCAATCCGTGCTCACTGCTGTACCGCCCAAGCTGGCTGGTTTCAGGGCTAAGCCACCCCATAGAGATGGTGAAGAAGGGAGAGACTGCCTGCAGGGTTGAGGAGAGCTGCATCTCTCCTCCCCAGCTGGCCATTACTCCTTTTCCCGAAGTTGTAGAACGGTCACGATCACAGAATGGCCACTACAAAGAAGAACTCGACCGGAAAAGAATGTGCAGGAGGAAGATAAGAAAAGTTTTGGTTGACCGGGTTCAAACAGCAAAAGCAACAAATAGCACCCTGGAATTGAAATTATTAAAAAAAAATAACATGGTTCCTAGAAGATTTCTAAGCTGCGAAGGAGAGAGAAAAGGGAAAGGATTTGATTTTTTTCTCTCTGTTCCTATACTGACAGCTAAGAGAAATTAGAAAGCAAGAAATTGGAAAAAAATCCACTTTGAACATAATAGGCATTTATGTTGATAAAAAAGTCAAAGGAATAAAAGATTTCTGGATATATTAAAAGCTTGGAAAGCAGGAAAGGAGAGAAAAAGAATAAAAGGGTAGGATCTGGAAGGAGGAGACGTCCCTGGAACTAAAAAGAACTTACAGCAAAATTCTCAACAAGACTTCACAAAGTACATTTTAACTGAAACAATCGCAACAAAATATAAAACTCCAGGAAGAGAAAGTGAAAAAAGAAATAAGAAGAAACAGCTTGGGACTATTTGGATTACTTGGTGATCTCTGGATTCTGGTTATTGCATTTGAATGACTAAATCAATTGGTAGTTGTTTAAAACTGTTTCACAAATGGCTCCACTTTTTAGAAGAACTGAAAATGGAACTTTAAAAAGTACAAAGAAGATGCCACAGAAGGGAGAGGTTCTTTGGCTTCGTATTTCAGTTCTTTAGAAATGGAGATTTGGAACTATGAGAAACAACAGTAAATATCTGCAGAACAAGAAGATTGGGACAAAGAAGAAGCCATCTTTAATGAACAAGTAATCTTAGTGGGGAAAAAAAGGAAAGGGGGGAAAGAGGATGGAAAGTTTAAGATTGGGAAAAACAAACCAAAAAGAATAGAGTGAAAAATAGTATAAAATCACGACAACAGGGGGAATGCCAAAGAGAATTAGAAGTAGAGAGACAAGGGTAAAAAGGGGAGGGAGAAGATGAGAGAGAAGAAAGAAAGGAAAAGAAGTTACAGAAACAAATATAAAGAAACAGGGCCTATTTAGAGATAATGGGTGAAAAATCTAATGGAAAAAGGATTCTGCAAAGGTACATAAGATAGTAGGGTTATATTAGAAATAGAAAATAATTTCAGAAAATATGAAACAATGTATGATTAAAATGTTTGATAAAATAGTTATTGCAATTTAGTGGAATGCTTGTCAATAAATAAATGAACAAAATGAATATTAATGATTTACAAAAACATATGTGAAGAGAAATAAGGGAAAAAAATAATTATGGAGATTATATGTGCCTTATAAGGAAGTATGATATTAATTGAAAAGAAATGTTAAAGATGTTAAGACTTAATGATTATTAATGATGGAATTGAATTGGAATGGAATGAGAGTTTATTAAATTACATATATTTATAATATTTGGTTTTAAAGAATATAGTGTGTATTTAAGAATGTATCAAACAGAATTTGATCAGAAGTTATGTATTATGTATTATATAAGGTCATAACCTTAAGGTATATATTGAAGTTTAAATAAGAGTTGAATGGATATAATTAAAATATATAAAGGTGTATAACTCCAATTAGTAACTACAGAAGAAAATTTGTTTAATGAGAAAAGATGAATATGAAATTGAAACAGAGCAGTACAAAAGTATAATATAATGATTGGAATGTGAGATGAGATATTCAAATAAAATTGAGAAATTAAAAGAGGGGAAAACTAGATAGAAATGTAGAATGTATACAAGAATAAGATATGGAATAGAACACAAAAATGAGCATGAAATTGAGTTTGTGTCTGTATAAAGAAGTTCAACCCAGCACCATGCTATTTTCAAAAAAGATGTTTTACTTGTATTTTGTGTGTGTGAAAACCCAAATGAAACTTTATTAAAAAAAAAAGAAGACCCAGCTGATCAGCTGGGACTCAGGAGACAGAGAATAGATGAGGGTGGGGCCAGTCAGAGGTGGGATTTGCCAATTGTCCGAACTACTTAAAATTTCCGCTACTGGTTCTCCAGAACCTGTCAGAACCTGCTGAATACCACCTCTGATTACCCAAATTAGTTATCTGGCACTGATGTTATTACCTAGTTTGGGTAATGAAATGTCTGCAAGTTCAAAGATCACCAAGGACCCCTCATTTCAACCCTGAGGTATAAATATTCATCTTGTTTAGGGTCTGTCAAAACAGTACTGAAAAAAGTGACTTACAACTGGTCCTCACACATATGATCATTGCAGCTTCCCCATGGTCACATGATCATACGGGAATCTGCATTAACTTAACAATTGCATGATTCACTTAACAACTGATTTGCTTAACAACTATACACAGTTAGCATCCACCTCTCTCCTAGAAATATTTTGGAAAATATTAAAAAAGCCAGAATATTATATTTCCTTGGATGATAAAAAAAAGAAACATGTTTTAAAGACAGAAAGCAGCTCCCTGCCCCCAGCAGATATTTGGTGCCCATTGAGAAAGACTGGACCAGCCTATCTACAAGACAAAATAGCTCTTTTGTCTCCAGCTCCAGGACATAATAGGATTAACCCATGTAGCAGCAGAGCTTGCCACATGGCACAATCTCCTAAAGACATTGCATCACCCTCCAGGCTTCAACCAAACTTAGCTCAGACAACCTACAGAACCAGCTATGACCCCTACAACAGCCAAAAGAATACATGTTCTTGCACAGGAACAGGAAGCTCAAGTTCAAAGCCCAAGAGAAGGTATAAAAAAACTCCACTCTCAACTCCATGTGGTCAGCTGCCCAGGACCATCCATGTCGTTCTGCTTCATCATTAAACCATCTTTGCAATTAGTCTCCATGTTTCCAGTATCTTCCTCCCAGCTTGGAACTGAACCAGATGGATATTTCTCTCAACATAAACCATAGGGGAAAAAAGACACACAATCAGGCAAGATTCACTTAATAAATCTTTGCTTAGCAATAAAAAATTCTGGTCCCAATTGCGGTCTTATGTTGCTGACTACCTGTGATGGTGCAATTATCCACACTTGTTATTTTCATTAAAATTCTAAAAGTGGCTGCATTTACTATAAGCAAAAATCTATCTTGTTTTTCACCTTTGAAGCCAAAAATCCAGGGGAAAAAGCATCTTCCCCAGAACCAGACTTAAATTGTTTCAGGGATGTCACTGTGTTAGGAACATATCCCTAGTGGCTTTCTGAGAGATGAAAAAAACCAGAGAATAGCTATGCCTGGCCTCTAGCTGCAAAAACATTGCTTGCCCAGGACTTAAATGCTCAGAGAAAGTGCTGAGATAAAATAGGCCTTTGGATTTTCCATAAGATTTAGCAAAGGCATCAAGAAGAATCCATACAGGAAATTTTACCTTTGATTCTCTGGTTAGTGAAAAAGCACATGTCTCAGATCTCAGAGATCTAATGTTAAAATTTAAGAGAGGGAGATTTGACTATCTTTACCAAGACAAAATATCTCTCTCTCTCTCTCTCTCTTTCTTTCTCTCTCTTTTAAAGGATACATGCCATTACTTTCAAACCAAAATGGCCTTACTCCAATATGTACACAAGGCCAAGATAAAGGGAGTCAAGACCAGAAGAAAAACATGACCAGGTGAACTAATGTAGGACCACGTTGACAGAATCTTTCAAATCTAAACATATAAATATAATGAAACAACTATATGCATATTATTTTGCTCTGGTTTTTGGTTTCTTCTTTCTTATATGATTTCTTAACGGTTAAGGTTTCCCTTGTCTAGCCATGTTCGAATCTAGGGGGAGGTGCTCATCTCCATTTCTTAGCTGAGTTAGCCAGCATTGTCCAAAGACACTTTTATGGCCATGGGGCCAGCCAGACTACACCAAAGAGCATGGAATACTGTTACCTTCCCACCAAAGTGGTACCTCTTTATCTACTCACATTTGCATGCTTTCAAATTTCTAAGTTGGTAGAAATATGACCCTTCACCCTTTCTCAAAGCATATTTTTTTTATTCATATCCTTTTTAAAACCTATTCTATATGACATATAATATAGTCCTTATTAATCTTTAAATCCAGTTATATGTAGCCTTCCCATATTTTTAATTTTCGTTTTAATTCTCTCAATTCCCATGTGAATTATTTTTGTTCAACCCTTAAACCCTTAAAGCTATTGGGCTGACACTCTGTATGGTTAAGGTCCTTAAAAGAATTTAACATTCCCTGGTGCCAAAAAAAACCAAAACAGAAGAAAACAAAATTCAGACCTGCTGCAGTATAGCCTATGGGCAAATCTGTTTATCAACTTTTGAACTATTTCAGATCAAATCTTGAATTAGAAATTTGAATTGAACTTTTCAGCTGAAGAAGATCTACACAGGGATTGTCTCCATATGCAACATTTGGAAACACAGGCAACAGGTAGGTAGTAAAAGTAAAGTTTTCTCTGTCAGTCAGGTCCAACTTTAGGACATAGTGCTCATCTCCATTTTTTGGCCGATTGAGCCAGCATTGTCCAAAGACAATTTCCATGGTCACGTGGCCAGCATGACTATATGCCAAAGGAGCACAGAATGCTTTTACCTTCCCACCTAAGTGGTACCTATTAATCTACTTGCATTTGCACATTTTCAAACTGCTAGGTGAGCCATGATGGTGTAATGGTTAGAATGCATTACTCTAGGTTAACTCTGCCCTCTGCCAGCAGTTTGATCCTGACCAGCTCAAGGTTGATTCAGCCTTCCATCCTTCTGAGGTGGTTAAAATGAAGACTCAGATTGTTGGGGGCAATTGGCTGACTCTGTGAACTGCTTAGAGAGGGCTGTAAAGCACTATGAAGTGGTATATAAGTCTGTGCTATTGGTAGGTAGGCAGGAATCTGGGGCAAATGGTACCTCATACCCTGTTTGCAGAGCTCAGGTCTTGAACCCAGGCTCGGTGTCTTTAACCACAATGCCATCACGCTCTATGTAGCAAAGAGATACTTATTATTTTAATCAATCAGAGCTTGCAGAGAATTTAATATGCGAGTATGCAGCTTCTGTGTTGATCTCAAAAATAATACTACAGAATTCTATGGGTCACTTTTTTTGTTTCTGAATATATATAATTGTGGTGATAGGATCATCCTGTTATCAACAGTACATTTTAAAGTACAGAAATTCAGATTTTTACTGTTTTAAATCTGGTAAAAGAGGCTATAAATATTTCAATTTAAATTCCTTCTTGAAGTTATTCCGTATATAAACAGTGCTCCCTTTTCAAACAAATTGAAGCATGAACTCGGTTAAGGAAGGTGATTTTCAGAGCATACTTAAAAAAAACCAGTCTGTAATTTTAAGTTTATGCCTCAAGGTTTTCTGCTTTCAGTGAAGCTGGTGAGACTGCCAAATTTGATGGAAATTTAAAATCTGCATAAAGATTGCCTCTGTTTTTTCAAGTGCCCTTATGCTTGTGCTAATAAAGAGGGATGCACAGAGATTTAATGATGTAAAGTTACTGCTGTGTTCCATCATTACTGCTTGGTTGTTACATAGACTCCAATAAAATTGTGGAAGATTAAAAACCCTAATAGGAGAAAAATAGCAGATTAGAAGATTAGAACAGATCATCCAAAAGGATCACCGATCAGGATCATCAGGGCTTAATTTAGAAAAAACACAAAACCGTGGTTTGGAAATGCGATATTGTGCTTCACACACCAACATTTCATCTCCCTGATCACTTTAAATGTTTTTTTAGGGGTTGTGCCAGACTTAGTTAAGGTTCTTAAGCAGGGCACACTGGCACTTAGTTAGCCCACTTTGATATGCTAGTATCCTGACTGCTCAAAGTTGACTCCGCTTTCCATCCTTTCCGAGGTTGGTAAAAATGAGGACCCAGATTGTTGAGGACAATGTGCTGACATTGTAAGCCACGTGTAGAGGGCAGTAAACAGGGGTGGGATTCAGAGATGGTATTCAGCAGGTTCTGACCAGTTCTAGAGAACCATTCATGGAAATTTTGAGTAATTTGGAGAACCAGCAAATACCATCTCTGACTGGCTTCGCCACCATCTATTCTCTACCTCCCGAGTCCCAGCTGATCGGCTGGGTCTTTTTTGGTTGCCCTGCACAGGAGAACGGAGCTGGAAAGCAGGTTAGTGGGATGGAGAAAGAATGGGGATTTTACAGTAGCCTTTCCCTGTCACACCCACCAAGCCACGCCCACCAAGCCACAGCACACCTACCAAGCCACACCCACGGAACTGGTATTAAAAAGTTTTGATTCCCACTACTGGTTCGGGCCGGTTCAGGCGAACCGATCGTTCTGGTTATCATTTGGCCCTGCTGACCCGCCCCTGCCCTTTCCCTGTGCTTTATATCCTTGTTTGGGAGCACAGCTGATTCGCTCAACAGAACAGTTTGCTGTGCATCAGCTGTTTTACTCACCGGGGCTGTAGCAGCAGGTAAGTACTATAGCTAAAAATTGTCTTTTCTAAATGCTGGATGCGTGCGGGTGCTTGAAGCGCACAATCACTGAACCGGTTGTTATACTGGTTGAATCACACCACTGGCAGTACAGCATTGTGAAGCAGAAGAGAACAGAACAGAACGAGCTGGAAGGGACCTTGGTGTCAACTCATAAAATATTTCTATGGTCATTTTAGAGTGGTCAACAGAAAGGAGGGGAGAAAGGGGTTTCAAAGAGCAGTGCAGCAGCTTGAAAATCGAAAGTGCATTCCATACATCGTTTTTCAGAGATAGTAACTAGGTGACTGAAGTTTCTGTCGCGCAAAAAATCTAACTGGAGAAAAAGATTGATAATTCTTGCCTATGGATGTGTCTCACTGAAGAATATGAATTATGATACACCTAGGATTCTTTGAAGTTTTGGAAGTTTGTCTCGAGACTCATGATTTAATTGGGGTAACTGCTGGAATCCAAACATTTGGTGGTCTTTTAATCCAGCCCCCTGCTCAAGCAGGAGAACCTATAATATTTCAGAGAAGTGACTGTCCAGACCAGGGATGTCAAACTGGTGGCCTGCGGGCCGGATGTTTCACATGCAGGCCCCACCCACCCCAGCTTTGTGAATGGGAAACACATTGCAAAACGTCACATGACACCCGTGGTCTAGATTCTTCTTAAAAACATTCAGTTCATCGACATCAAGATGCCATAAAATTCAGCAACCTTATTTTTATTACTCCAGACTTCTAGGATTTCTGTTCCACCAAAATTACAGTAGGTAGCTCTCTTCCCCTTTTGATGTAGGATTCTTCCCCAAAAGTGGTCATGGTAGAAAACAGAATGCAGGGACAAAAACTCAAACCCGGAAAGCCCAGGTTTTTGAAGCCTATCCATAAGCCCCTAGAGAAATGTGCATTTCTGGTTTAGAAATAGTTTATTCACACATGCATGTACCCACAAAGAAGAAAACGAAAGGAAAACCAAGGTAATCACTAACGTAGGTAAATTAAACCCTTCTAGCTGTCTTTGACTAAAGCACATTGTGCTCCGCCTAAATTGTAATCATAGCCTGTCATAATCTGCTGGTTCCTTGTACCATGGAGTTTTGTTATGTCAGTGCATGGGTACATATACAAACACACACACACACACCATCGCCACCACCAGAAGAATTATATACAGTAAAGCAAGGTCTCCATTAGTGCCATTAAATTGTTCTTTCAGCATAATTCATCATCTGGGACTGATTCCAGAACATAGGAGTTAATGACACCAATATAAACCATCCCAACGTGCCATGTATTTTGCTAGCTTTTATTCCCATGACTAAATGGCTTTTTAATGTACTTTTATTTGCCATGGTGGGACGGGGAAGTTTTTTCTGCTTCAGTTGAGTACAAAGCTGCAGTTGCTCAGATTAATCCTCTCAAGTTCAAAGCAGAATAATTATTTTTTATTTTTGCTGGGAAGATCATCCCAAACCAGAGGTGGTATTCAGCGGAAATTTTGTGTAGTTTGGAGAACCAGCAAATAGCATCTCTGACTTTTACAGTATCTTCCCCCTGCCACGCCCATCAAGCCGCAACCACAAAACTGATAGTAAAAATTTTTGAATCCCACCATTGTCCCAAACCTATAGTAGGTATACAGGCAGTCCCTGATTTATGACTACAAATCAGCCCAAAATGTCTTCCACTGAGTGATGGGCCATTTGCTGTAGGGCCATGTGTTATAAAAACGCAAGGTTATGGCATGAACTCAGAAGAAAGGGTGGAGATGTGTATTTGTGGGGCCCCTTTCAATATAGAAGACAAGAGCTGACTCTCAGGCACATCATTTAAGAGATATTGTCACTGAGGGTTGGTGTGGCACTGATCAGCTGTTCTTGACAGTAGGGATTGCCGCTGCAGCCACCTATCACCACCGCCCGTTCACCATTGGCATTTGGTGGCAAATGGGGGGCAGCAATGGGCCATGGCACCAACAAATGGGCCGCGGCAATCCCCACTGTGTAGAACAGCTGATTAGCGGTATTCTTGGAGGCCGATCCAACAGCCAATCAGCTGCTCAGCATCGAAGACTCCAGCATTACCCAGTGGTGACAGCAGCTCAGTTCAGTTGACTGGTGGTGAGTGCAAACAGAGTGGAGTCCTGACAAAGCCACATACTGGGGCTGCAATAACGTGCTGAAGCTGACCAGGCTGTTTGCTGTTTGCTGCAAGGATGCTAACCAGATGAATACAGGATGGATGCTGGGAGGCAGAGGCAGATTATTTTCCCTTGCTTTCCTCTTTTAAAGCGAATTTGTCTTGTAGTCCAAAAAATACGGTATGAATTTATCCTTGTCAAAAGAAGTCAGAAATTCCTCCCTCTGCCGCATAGCTTTCTGTTGCTTGCACTCCCAAATTTTGTTTTGGATTTGTTTTTGTTGTTGTTTTTTTCTTATCTCTTTTTTCCTTACCAATTATCTTTGGGTTGGTTTTGCATTTTCTATTTTTTTAACTTTAATAAAGTTTTGAGCAGAAGAAAATCACAGAGGGATGAGAAAACCAAGCGTGTACAAAGCCATGTTTGAACAACTGCTGAGAAAAGGCAAAATGTAAAGCTAATTCTCTTCCTATTTCTTGATATCTCCTACCCTCCCAATGAGGAATGAATTATTATTACTTTTTCAGACAGGCAGATTAGAAGTCTTCAGAACTCAAATTCTCCTTTGTGGAGACTATTGGAAAAAAAAGAGAGAGAATAGAACATGTTTCTTTTAAATCGTAACTTATGTTAGGATATTAAACCCCACATGAAGTGAATTTAATACATGTGGGGCTTAACATCCTCAGTTTCAGAAGCGATTCTGCAAAAGAGGAAAAAGCAGTTGGCAAAAAGAAGAAAGGGGGAACACTGGGAAGGTGGGGGGAGGACACTTTTAATTTAAATAGAATAACAACTCTGAGTCTTAAGGAGCTACAGCAAAGTTCAATAAGGATTGCCCGAGGCTAGAAGCTGGTTCTCTGGATTGAATGCCACCTTAGGGAAGAAAAAGGGGGAAAGAAAAAGGGGGAAGCTGAGAAGGGGAGTTGAGAATACATCCTCCTGCCCTCCCCTCAGAACAGATTTTATATAAAAGTGAGCAGAAGAACAGATTTTATATAAAAGTGAGCAGAGAGGATTTTTACTGTGAAGGGTTAGCAAATGGAACTGTTTCTGTTGCTATTTGAAATGTTTGTTAAGTGAATTTTGCTCCATCTTATGGCCTTTCTTGCCACAGCTGTGAAGTGGACCACTGCAAATTGAAATGCTTGTTAAGTGAATTTTGCTCCATTTTTATAGCCTTTCTTGCCACCACTGTTAAGTGAATCACTGCAGTGGTTAAGTGAGTAACATGGTTGCTAAGTGAATCTGGCTTCCCTATTGGCCACTCAGGCCATTCTCCCCCCAATCCCCAAGGGTAAGCACAATCCTAATGAGGCCCTCAATGAAATTGAGTTTGACACCCCTGACTTAGATTATTAGTCAGCAAGCAATAAAGGGCCACATCATAAATTGGAGCCAGCTTTAGGAAAAGATATGAAAGCCAACTTGTCATGCCCCTGTCAAAGTCTGAATCCAAGGAGGAAGATGAACAGCTGACAGGGAGTGAGAGTGTGACTCCGTTGGCTGTGAAGAAATCTGGGGAAGGGCAAAGTCCAGCTAGGCAGAGCAGGGAAGAGATAGAACAAAGGAGTGGGAGGAAGAGAGGAAGACTCAGGCCTACCCCCTCTTCATCCTAGAGGACGCAGGGAGGAATGGAGAAGAGAACATGTGTTGCATGGCTTATGGGGGAGGAAAGGGCCCTGATTCCCTTCATTAACCACTGGTTCACATTTACAACTGGTGTTCATGTTTTGCATCCTTCCGAGTTGTCTTCCAACAAGCCAAGTCAATTGCATGATTGGCTTAACAACTGTGGTAAAAAGGGTTGTAAAATCAGACCTGGTCACAGGATGGTTCGTGTCAAGGTTCCAAATGATACACCCATAGCAAACAGAACTCTGAGGCAATGAGTTTCCTCAAAGAATGAATTTATTGGATATATCATATGGGCACAGACTGGTGAAAACCGACTCTAAAAGTCCCAGCAGTTTTCACCTAATTAAAAGTTCCACCCCCCATCCCAAACAATCAGTCACATGGTCCAATCAAGGTGCTGTCTGGTTGCTTGGAAACTTCACTCCTCCTCTCTTCAGCCACCTGTGGGAATGTCCTTGCTTCTCAGGGGAAACTATTCTGTTTTGGCTACAAAACCCCAATTGTCTCTATTCAGATAACAGATAATCAGATTTGGAAGGGATCCTGTAGGTCATCTAGTCCAACCCCACGCCCAAGCAAGAGATCCTACACACCATTTCTGACAAATGACAGTCCAATCTCTACTTGAAAGCCTCCAGTGATGAAGCTCCCACAACTTCTGATCATATGAACAGCTGATGTCGGGAGGGAAAAAACGAAATACCTTAAGGGGCGAGCGATAGGTGGGTGGGGTGAGCGAGCATTGGGTGGGCAGGGAGAGTGAGCCAGTGGCGACCAGGCATGGCCAGCCAGAACTTACTATCGGTTCGGTAACCCACACCAAATCCTTACTACCAGTTCACCTGATCCGGTGCGAACCGGCTGAATACCACCACCGACTCACAATCTCTTGGTTTCTAACCCAGACTGCTACACCAAGCTGACTCTCTATCTACAAGTTTCATGTTCTGAATTATAATCCCTTCTCATTAGCACTTCTAAATAATTCATGACAGATGTGCTGTTTGACCGAGTACCGGAACACAAACAATATTTCTTTTTAGTTGCCTATAGCATGCTCTGCAAGAGAAGATCTTATTTATATATACTATAAATAAGTAGTCTCTTTTTTGTTTTCTTTTAATACTACCTTGAACAAAACACCACATTAGTGACAGGAGGCTAAAGCCTTTGCTATTTGCCTACCTAGTCCAAGACCTTTCTGACCTTAAATAAAGAAATTTAAATCTTTGTGGATGCACTTTATAGGGCTGTTAAAAAGGATTTTTAAAAAGAGAATAAAGAATCAACATTAATCTCTCTTTTCTCTCCATGCATACATATGGACTGTATTAACACAACAAACTTAAGTGGATGACATAAAGAACCAGGAGTTGCAGATGCAAAACACATATGATGTGATACTCAAATTGTTGAGTGTTAACCTTGGTAATTTTGTGTGGTCTGTTAGGCAGACCCAACCTTTCTGATTAATCTACAGCTCCAGATGTCATGCAAAATAGCAAAAAAGATGAAGTCAGTACCAAGTTAAGCATAAGAGGTGAATCCTGCCAGTTTTGTTAGTCAACGGTTCAATATATTAATGGACTCTGAGGTGTAAAATTGTGAGTGGAATTTTATTTGTGTGAAAACACATACACTGAATCCATATGTTGTGTATGGGGGAGGTGTTTATACCTCCCATCCATTAAACCAAGTGCATTGGAGGTTTGTTACATTGTACAGGTGGTCCTCGACTTACAACAGTTCATTTAGTGACTGCTCAAAGTTACAACGGCACGGAAAATGTAATGACAGTTTTTCATAGTTACGACCTTGATCATGGGATCAAAATTCAGATGCTTGGCCACTGGTTCATATTTATGATGATTGCTGTGTCCCAAGATCATGTGAATCCCCTTCTGCCACTTTCAGACAAGCCAACTCAATGGGGGAAAAGTCAGATTTGCTTTACAACCAGGTTACTAGCTTACCAACTGCTGGGATTCACTTAACTATGGCAAGAAAGGTCATAAAATGGAGTAAAACTCATTTATGACTCACTTAATTAGAGAAATGTTGGTCTCAATTGTGGTTGTAAGTCGAGGACTACCTGTAGAACCTCCCCAAAATGGGTTCATTCAGCAACCAGGCTATACATACAGGTAGCCCTCAATTTAACAACCACAACTGGTCTCCAGAATGTGCAAACAACTTCATGCTATAAATCCTCATGATTTTTTTCAGGTAGTCTCTTTGAGAAGGAAGAGGTACTTGGAAGAGAAATTTCCCCACACACCTCTTGCTTTGTAGGGAAAAATCAATCCGGCAGGCAGCCCTTCCGCTCTCAGAGAGGCTGGTTGGAAAAGATCCATCCAAAATGGGGTCCCGAAGAAACTTTTTTTTAGTCGGATGAGAAGAACCAGACAGCATCCTGCAACAACAACTTGCAACCTTCTTTCACAGGTTTCTTTGTTGGCTGGCCTATGGATTTTGTCCTTGCAATGAAAAAAACTCATTGAAATATTGTGTAGCAGTAGCACTTAAGACTTATGGACTGTTTCGCAGTGCTTTACAGCTCTCTCTAAGCGGGAGAGAAGAGCCGCGCTAGTTTGGTTTATTTCAATTGTGATTTGGTTGCAATTGAAATAAAAGTGTATTTGTATGTCAGGTCTTGGTGTTATTTTCCAGTTTTAAATTCTATTGTTGAAGAAATATCCATCTGGTTCAGTTCCAAACTGGATGAAAGACATTGGAAACATGGAGGCTGATTGGAAATATGGTTTGTTGATGAAGCAGAACCTCCAGGGTTTGTAGTTCTGGTGCAGCTGACAAAATGAAGTTGAGAGTGGGTGGCTTTTATACCCTCTTTGAGGTTTGGATTTGAACTTCCTGTTCCTGTGAGTGAACATTTCTTCTATTGGCTGTTGTCAGATTCTATGAGGTCATGTAGGAGTTATATGACCCCATAGAGGTCACAGCTGGCTCTATAGGCAAAAGAGGAAATACAAATCCTCGATGTTTGTCTGAGCTAAGTTTGGTTGAAGCTTGGACTACTTTGAAAGGGTGTTAGGCAATTCCTACCCTGTTTCTCCAACAATACGGCCTCCCCCAATAGGAAGTCCCAGCATGTTTTATAGGCATGAAATGAAATTAAGCCCCTCCCCCCAAATTAAGGCCCATATTAAAACATGCAAAATGGGGGGGAATGGGGGGGGCTTGCCGTTAGGAAATACTTTTGTTGCACACCTGGATATGGTGTTGCCTGCATTGACCCCGATACGAAGTGCCCCACCAACGCCGTGGTCAACATCCAAGCTGTCGCCACCCTCCCAAAGATGCAAGGGGGGAGAATTGAGTCACCCCCAAAAAGACGGCCTAGCCATTTTTTCGGGGCTCAAAAAAAAAAAAAAAGACCCAGCCTTATTATATGAGAAACACAGTGTTAGGGCTTAATAGCTTTGCTCTGTATTGGAACTTGAGTGAGGGGCTATTTCTAATCCTACCATTCTGCCTTTGTTTCAAAATATCCTGTCTTGAATAGATTACCAAATCCATATTTCTAAACGGTGGCCTCCTCAGTTTGGTTTCTGAATAGGATGGCCCAATCTTTCTTAATCGGCACCAAAATATCTGCTGGAGCTATTCAGAAATACTGAGTCTGTTTCCTGGATGAAAAATATAATAAAATCATGTTTCTTCATTTCTCATTTAGGAAAATATAATATTCTGCCTTCTTTAATATTCCTCAAAACATTTAATTCCCTAGGAGGGTGGGTGCTGGCTTTCTACACTATCATGCCATTTTTTTTTAAATAAAACCAAGACACTTTTATGATCTCCTTAAACATAATGAGATGGGATCTTATGGAACAGAATCCGGATCTCAATTGATTTCAGCAACCTGGCCTGTGATCTCCTGTGATTCTGCATCAATCAAGCTTTGAGGTGCTGCATCCTGAAGGCTCCTTTAGCCTTCTCCTTTAGCCACATACTTTAACATCCCCAGACTCCGATTTGCTGATCTCTGCTCTAGTCTGCACCATCTAGCCACCAGCAAAAGTAACACAACTGCCATCCACCGAAAGAGCAACTTGGGCTGAAGGCAATATTATCTCACAAATGCCAGGGTGAACAGATGTGTTCCTAATTCCCTTTTCAAAGGAAACTACATAGAAGAGGACTAAATGTCACTTCCATAGTCTTTCAGATCAAATCTTCTGCTTCAAGTGCATCCATTTTTTACAACAAAGTTCTCTTTGTTCATAATATAAAACATAACACCCTCCCCCGAAAATAGTATTTCCAGATTCATCAGTCATAAAATTGGGGAAGGGGAAAGGAATATTAACTATGGAATTAAATTTGGGGTTGTTGTGGGGGCCACCAAACCTTTGGGGAATCTCTGGTCAGAGGTGGTATTCAGCAGGTTTGGACCAGTCCTGAAGAACCGGTAGCAGAAATTTTGAGTAGTTGGGAGAACCGGCCATTGCCACCTCTGACTGGCCCCGCCAATCCCATCTATCCTCTGCCTCCAGGGTCCCAGCTGATCAGCTGGATCTTCTTTGGTTGCCCAGCACAGGAGAGTTGAGCTGGAAAGCAGGTTTAGTGTGGTGGGGAGGGAATGGGGATTTTACCATATCCTTTCCCTGCCATGCCCACCAAGCCACACCCACAGAACCAGTAGTAAAAATAATTAAATACCACCACTGCCTCTGGTGATACATTGCCACAAGGACCCTAATTCATAAACAAAATCTTAGCAGTCGTTTCTAAAGGCAGTCCTCAACTTACGACCCCAATTGAGCCCAACATTTCTGTTGCTAAGTGAGACAGTTAAGCGAGTTTCGCCCCATTTTACGACCTTTCTTGCCATTACACTGGTTAAATGAATCCTTACAATTAAGTTGGTAACATGCTTGTTAAATGAAGTTGGCTTCCCCACTGACTTATCAGAAGGTCACAAAATGTAACCTTGGGACACTGCAACCATCATAAATATGAGTCGGTTGCTAAGTGTCTGAATTTTGATCACGTGCCCATGAGGGTGCTGCAATGCTCATATGTGTGAAAAATGGTGATAAGTCACTTTTTAGGTACCATTATGACTTTAAATGGTCACTAAATGAGCGGTTGTAAGTCAAGGACTAACTGTAATTGGTACCAAAAAATCATTTTTGGGGAGTCATATCCAACCTATCCTTCAGGAGCTGATGCTCTCTTTCTCCTGCCATTTCTCTCCGTAAAAATGCAGGAAGAAAAATCCAGCCCAGTTGCAATCTGGGAGAAAGATGCTGAAAATAAAATGGAGGCAGGACACATGGAAAGAAGGTCTCTGTTTGTTTGGTTTTCCAGAAACTTCGGTGACAGCAGCATGTTTTTGGGGTGGCTGACCAATTGGCTAGGTGAGTAAGTGGATTTTTATAGGATACGGAGGTTTGCTCCAGGGGGGTTGTGCGGTTGTGCCATGTAGTGAGCCTTGGGTGATTTGCTATTCTAATGGGGGTGGTAAATCCTATTATATCCTAAAGGTCATGTCCTGTCCTTGGAATTTTTTTGGGGGGGCTATGTAGATTTTTAGGAGTCTTTGTTTTTCCACTTTTTAAAATCCCACCAGCTACAGCCTTCTGTGGGAGCTCGTGGTTGAAGGTGTTTTGTTTATGAATAGATTGGCCCAGACTTCCTGAATGGATACAAAACTTCCATTCCAAAGTACCAGTCTCTTCTGCTTGAGGCTGTTCTCCTATGGCAGGAAGACTGGGACTACTTCCTGCCTTTAAAAACATGTTTCTCTATTTCTCCCTTGGGGAAAATAATATTCTGTCTCTTTTAATATTCCAAAAATATTTCATTCTTGTGGGGAGGGAGGCTTACCACAAGAACAACAGCCAAAGAAGTAAGCTCAGATCAGAGAGGGCATGACCCAAAAGTACCCAATGATTTTATCACCTGAAAATAGATTTGAACTTGACCAACCCCGTAATGCTTTCTCCAAATGGATGGGTTATTCCCAGCATGGAAAAACTACCAATAAAAGAGAATACTTGTAGCTCAGGGTTGAAATGATGATAATACATAGATGATGTTACCTAATTTGGGTAATGAAATGTCTGTAAGAAAAAAAAAAAAAAAANTGAAAAAAAAAAAAAAAAAAAGCCAGAGCATACCAATGAGAAACTACCAGATGGCAAACAAAGAATGTATTTTTAAAAAAAAAATTAAAAGAAGAGGATGAGATTTAAGAGGTTATGGAGTTTACTCTGGGCAATCCCACTGTTTTTCCTATTTATGCATTCTACACATTTCTTAAGAGCTTCTGATCTCCAAAATCTGAATTGGGCATTTTTCCAACAACCCCTTTCATTCCATCTTTCCTATCCAAATGAACTCTTTTCGTTCTCCTCTCTTCTCTTCTCCTCTCCTCTTTTCTTTCTCTTCATCTTTCCGATCCAAATGAGCTGTTTTCTCCCTCCTCTCCTCTTCTGTTCTCTTCCCTCTCTTTCTGTTCTCTCCATCTTTCCTTCTCCCCGCCGAATGTAGAAAGGGTTTATCACACTTCTAGCTTGCAAAGCAAAAGTTTAACATTTCATTTCAGTCTCTCTCTCCATCTGGGAGTATTTTGTGAAAGGGGGGAGGTGGAAAAGAGAAAGAAAGTCAGGGAGAAGGAGAAACAGCACCCATGAGCATTCTCCCTCTTCTTCGCTATTTCCCCCACTACCACCCCAAAATTCAACCATCTGCAAGCAGAAAACTTCTACTACAAAGTATTAAAGTGCACACATGTGGATGCATGCACACAGAGGGACTGGCCCAGACACAAACACACACAGACGGATACCGGGGTGGGAGAGAGCCGGTGTGTGTGTGTGGTGGTGGGGGGAACTAAAAGACCCCCATCTTCCAAAGAAAAATAGCCTTAAACTGTTTGATAAACATAATAAACTGCAGCAAGCTTCGGTCACAACAAAATATCCAGTTCTTGCCCAGAGCTATGAAAATCTACTGGCGCGTTTCTGGGGGGAAAAAAGTTTGCTATGCAACCGAATATTTATTCTGACTGCGATTTGTCTTTTGTGGGTTTGACGCATTCCTCTCTTTTTCCTCGCCCCTCCCTGGCTGCTCTCATGTTTCTTTCTTAGGCTTCCGAGGAAATGGGGTGAACGGAGGCCCTTCCCCCCCAAAATATGTTCCTCATTTCAACGAGCAAAGCTGATCCCCTCGGCGCTGCCACCACTTCATTCCACAGAGGTCAGTCGGGGTCCCGAGGACATGGCGCCTCTCCCCTGTGCCTTGCACTGGTTGTAGTGTAAGTTAAAGTGGAGCAAATCCAGGTGAACCTCTGCCAGTTGGAGGAAAAGACAAGGCCCAGAAGACAACGTCCTTCCGGTCTCTTTGTCCAGGCGGAGGATTGACTTAAAATGGTTCATTTAGTGACCATTTGAAATTAGAACGACCATGGAAAAAAAGTGACTCGTGACTATTTTTCACACTTAAGACTGTTGAAGCATCTCCATTTACATTTGGATGCCTGACAACCAGTTCATATTTGTGACAGCCGCAGCAACCTTCCGACAAGCAGAGTCAACGGGAAACCAGATTCACTTAAAGTTGTTACTAAATTAACACCTGCAGTGATTCTCTTAACAAATGAGGCAAGGAAAGTTGCAAAATGGGGCAAAACTCACTTAACAAATTTATGACTACAATATGTAGAGCTGGGCTTCTCCGCTTTGACATCTTGAAGATGTGTGGACTTCAACTCCCAGAATTCCCTAGGCACAACCATATATGGACTTCAAGCCCAGCCAGCCAGGAGTAGACTTCATCTCCCAGAATTCTTGGCCATCCATGCCCAGCTGGGGAATTCTGGGACTTCAAGCCCACACGTTGTCAAGTTGACGAAGTTGGGAGATACTGGTCTAGAGATTGGAACCATCCTTTTCAAATGGCCTGGCAACAATGCAGATGGCAGGTGGACTTTAGGTGCTCCCAGCCCAATGATGGCCATCTCCATTGGCCTCATCCAGTCTTCTCTTAATGACCCCTCATTAAGCAAGAGGGACATTAAAGGTTTTGGTATAGAAGGTCTGGGGTCCTCAGTACAAGCCTTGAGCGATCTGCTAAGATTCTCAACCTTGCAGATGGCCTCCCACGATTACTCACAAATACTGACGCTAAAGTTTCTCAAAGCTCTTCGCCAGGGAGATCCCAGACAGTGAATTAACATATTTTAAAGAACTGTAGGAAACACATTTCTTCATCGATACCTCACCTACGTGGATTGTTTCTCTTTCTTTTTCACTTTTTCATTATGTGTTAAACGAAGCGTTGACAGTGAATGTTTTTAAATGGCTTAAAATACAGTCTGTCTGTGCTTTAGTGAGTTGGGGTTCCCCCACCCTTTTTTTCTTCTTCCACGTTTCCTGTTCAGGGTTTCTCAATCTTGACAACTTTAAGATGTTTGGACTTCAACTCCCAGAATTCCCCAGTCAGCATATTGATGTTGTTAATTTCTGGTAACAGCCTGGACCCTGAAGTTTTCTGAACAAGATTTTTAGAAGTGGTTTGCCATTGCCTCCTTCCTAGAGCTGAGAAACAGGAACTGGGCCAAGGTCTCTCAGCTGGCTAGAACCCAAGAGCCCTCAGTTTCTAGCCTGGTGGCTCAACCACTATACTAATTTGTCTCTCTCTCTCTCTTTTTTTTTTTTCTCTCTCTNATACTAATTTGTCTCTCTCTCTCTCTTTTTTTTTTTTCTCTCTCTCTCTCCAAATACATACACACACACAATTTATTCAGAGTTGCATTGTTCTGCCTTGATACAGGAAATTGTCTTGAGACATAGGTTGCTTGCCCGCACCAAGTATTCAGGCAGGACTAGGGGTGGGATTCAAATTTTTTAAACAACCGGTTCTGTGGGCATGGCTAGGTGGCATTTGCCATGTGACTGAGCGGGTGTAGCTTCTTTTCTGCAGCAACCCTCCCCCATTTTTATTTTCATTTTTGCCTCCTGGGCCTCAGGGAAGCCTCCTGGAGGGGCATTTTTACTCCCAGAAGGCTTCCCTGTGGCCCCGGAAGGCAAAAAACAGAGCACGAGGGAGCACACAGCACGGGGGGACCCCACACAGAATCATAACAACTGGTTCTACAGAACCGGTCCAAACTAGTAGAATCCCACCCATGGGCAGGACCTATCTGTCTCTACTGGCCACTTGGCTCTGACAGCACTGACTTCTGGACATGTGGCATTTATTCTCAGAAGCCCGTTTTATGGTGTTGCACCACCATGCCTCTAATACAGGAGTGACAAACTCAAGGCCTGTGGGCCGGATCTGGCCCACAGGGTGCTTAAACCTGGACTGTGGGGCCGGCATGGAAATATCAAAAGACCGGCCTGCAAGGACCCTACGGGACCTATCTTTAGCCTCCACAGCCTTCTGCAGTACTCTACCAGCCAAAAATGGGCCTGTTTTTGGCCAGCAGAATGCTGCTGGAAATCGGGAGGCTGAAAATGAAGCACGGGGGCCACATGGGCACACACGCGTGTCCCATTCTAGCCAGCAAAGTGTTGCAGAAGGCCATCCAGGCCAAAAATGGGGGATGGGGCGGCCCACGGAGAACTACAATACTGATCCAGCCCTTGAAGAAATACAGTTTGACACCTCTGCTCTAATAGGAAGAAAAAGAGGCCACCCCCTGGGAATTATCCAGAATTGTAATTAGCTGAATGGTCAAAGGTGTGTGTGTGTGCTAAATGATTTTGCACAGGGGTGGGATTCTACCGGTTTGCACCTATTCGCTAGAACTGGTTAACATTCTAAGCAGTTCAGAGAACCTGTTGTTAGAAGAAATTACTGGCCTAATCCCGTAAGGAAGGCAGGAAGGAAACATTCTGGTGTTGTTTACAGAAACTGCCTCTCTGTTAACCCTTATTACATTCTTGGCAGGACTAGACTTCCAGTCTCAGGAGCTTCTCTGGAGTTTTTTTCCCTTCTTTGCTGGTACTTTGCTTGTGTGGAGTGACAATTCAAAGTTACAATGGCACTGAAAAAAGTGACTTCTAACCGTTTTTCACACTTATGACTGTTGCAGCATCCCCACAGTCATGAGAGGCCAGGCGAGGAGATGCATCCCTCGATGTGAGTGATGTTGAGTTGGTCACTCNCCCCCCCCCCCCGGCCAGTTTCAACCTCTCCATCAACTTTAGTGCAATTTCTCATCTTCTGCCATGGAAGGGGTTGTGAGGTTAGGACAGTGATGGCTAACCTTTTCCATGTTGCATGCCGAAAGTGCGCGCACATGCACTCGCTCGCATGCCTGCACCCATGATGCAATGCATGCATAACTCCTCCCTTCCCCCTGCACATGCACCGTGTGCCTCTGCACATGCATGTGGAAACCCCTCCACCTCATGCCATTGTGCATGCACATGCAACCTCCCTCACATGGCGCATGCCTCTGCGCATACGCGGCAGATACCCAACAATCAGGTGGCTGATGTGGGAGCACGTGCAATGCACAGTGGGGCTCTTCCGGGCGATCTCTCATGTGCCGGCTGAATTGGCTCTGCATGCCATTTCCAGCACGCATGCTATAGGTTCGCCATCATGGGGTTAGGACATGAGTAACAAGGAAAGATGGAATGGCAAGGAAGACTTCCTTCCCACTGTAGGAAGTTAGCACCCACCCCTCTCCTAGAAAATTGAAATATCCTGGGAAATATTAAAAAGGCAGAATATTTCTCCTAAAAAGAGTAGAAACTCAGAAGCAAAAACTCATCTCAGAAGCAGAAGCTCACCCCCACCTTTGTTAATGGGTGGGCCATGAAGGCCTGGGCCAGAATAGTTTACATAACAAAGATCTCCAGGTATAACAATAGCAATTGCCCAAAGCCCTTTTCATTACATCATCATCCAGCAAGGCTCAACCAAGCCTGGAACTCAGGACAGCCTACAGAGATGCCCCTGCATGGCCCATGGGAGTCTGACAACCAAGCAGAATACAAGCTCAAATTCAAATCTCAGCAGAGGGTATAAAATCAGGCACTCTCAGCATCTTGGCCCTTTCTCCTTCTCTTTTCCTTCACCTTGAAGCCTGTGATCATCCTTCTTTGGGGCTCCAAGCCATTAAACCATCTTTCCAAACAGCCTCTATGTTTCCAATGTCGTTCCACTTGGAACTGAATCCAGAAGGATAATTCTTCCAATACTACATACCCATACCCAGACTTGCTCTCCTAGGATTTCAATTTCCACCCCTTTCATCTCATCTATCTCAAGGGGCTTTTTGTGTGTGTGTGTTTTAAGGATAAATGGGGGATGTGAGGGCAAGCTGTGTCCCTCACGGTGACATCCTCCTGGGGTGCCTGTGTCAAATCTGTCAGGTTGATGAAAGCAACATTGCTTCGCTGTGCATGTTGAGATTCCAAAGAAGCTGAGTTTGTAGCTCGACAGCACAATGCTGCTCTTGTCATTTTGATGAAAGCTGCTGAAGCTGACCCAGGAAATGTGTGCACCAGCTGGAGACAGGGAGAGATATGGCACAATACAAGTAGTCCTTGACTTATGACCACAAATGAGCCCCAAATTTCAGTTGCTAAGTTGCAGAGAGACAGTTCTTAAGCAGGTTCTGCCCCATTTTACATCCTTTCCCATCACTTTGGTTAAGTGAATCACACTAGTTTTTAAGTTGGTAACATATTTGTGAAGTGAATCGGGCTTCCTCCTTGCCTTTGCTTGTCAGAAGGTCGCAAAAGGGGATTGTTCTGACCTAGGCTTCCCCAACAGCACGAAGCCGACTCCTCATCCTGATAAACCCCTTTTATTTAGTTTAAAGGCCCAGTCCCAATGGCTGACGGACGCAAAACGTATGCATAAAGGACACAGCGGATGAGCAAAATTTCGGGGGTGATTGTCCAATCCGCTCCAAAAAGTGGTGAAAAATTTGCAATAAAACAGAACGGAAAAAGAACGGACATGGTAGGATGTAGTGGGGAGTTAAATGGATGTTCATAGGAAGCTAGCGGATGAAAAGCGGATGGAAGGGGATGACACCTCCGAGGGTTCCGGGGGAATAATTGCGAAAGCGGACGCCATATGCTGGATGAAGCGGATGTATCAGCGTACACCTAAAGGAAAGAAAGGGGATGCCGCGCAGATGTATATCGATGCAAACCATCACTGTGGCATCGCTTTTCTAATTTCCCGTGCTATAACGCTGTGTAGACGTTCCGTGTACTTTTGTTTCCTCCTCTTTCCGTTTTCAGTTGCAGCGGATGTGAGTTGCGAGGATGCCAGAGGAATGCAGAGAGGATACAGCGGATTGTTTTAACCGGATGATAAACGGACATAGAAACGGTTGTTGCTCATCATGTCGGGGCTTTTGCATCATACATGGCGGAAAGTTCATCCGTTCACAGAAATTTTGTGCAGCTCAAAAACTTCCTTGGGTGGATGAAATCTCAGTGGACGGATGCTCGAGGGATAGAGCATTGAAAAACACGTAATGCAATGAGTACACAACGGATGCATAGCGTTTTCCCAACGGGTGGCAAAGCTGGCAAGCTTTTTTTAACGTTTTACATCCTCTTTGCATCCATAAGTGCAGTGGGACCGGGCCTTCCTCTCCAGAAAAATTCCGGCCAACAGTCTTTCAAGATAGTTCACAATTACAGACCTTTATCAGACTTGGAGATGTGCCAGGCCGATAACTTTCAGAGGCCTCATTGTAGCAGACAACATTAGGCAAGAATGCAGGAATAGATCTTCACCCAAATGAATTAATTGTCTCCTGCAATGTCACTAAGCATAAACCATTCACTTTGTTTTATGGAACAGAGCCTAAAAAAATACAGGCATTAAAATCAAGCCAATATAAATGAAACTCAGATGACAGGAATATTACTCTGTGACCTTCCTTCCTTCCTTCTTTCCTCCCACCCCTCTTTCTTCTTTCCTTCTTTCCTCCCTCCCTCCTTTCCTTCCTTCCATTCCTTATTTTCTTCTTCTCTTCCTTTTCTCCCTCCCTCCATCCCTTTTTTACCTTCCCTCCTTCCTTCCATCCATTCCTCCACTTTCCATCCCTCCACCTTCCCTCCTTCCTTTCTTCCTTCCTTCCTTCCTTATATCTATCCTTCCATCCACCCTCCACCCTCCCACCCTTCCTTCTCTTCCTTCTTTCCTTTCCTTTCTTGTTTCCTCCCTCCCTCCTTCCTTCCCTACCTCCTTCCTTCCATCCATCCCTCCATTTTCCATCCCTCCACCTACCTTCCTTCCTTCCTTCCTTCCTTCCTTCCCTTTCCTTCTTTCCTTCCACCAAAACCTTTTGATTGTGTTCAGCAGCTTTTTTCCTGGTGTCTACATGACTACTGTTAAGTCCAGATCCTTTGCCTGCTCCATTTCAGAGTCAATGGACTTTTACAGGCTTCCATGAAGCTTCATGAAGGGAAATTCAGACATATAATTGGCCAGCATTTGCAAATATAAAGCTCACTTTCTCTCCTTCTCTCCTCCTCTCTGAGAAACTTCCAGAATGAAAAGGGGGGGATATAGCTCCCCTCCCCAAAAAAGGAACTAAAGAGTGCCATCTGGTGCATAAAATAAAAGCTTAAGCATTCACCAGTAAAACAAAAATACAGTGTCATTGCAACTGGCGAAGTTAAAAAAAAAAAAATCCATGTTAACCCTAAAAGGGTCAGCACCTTTATATGTGAAATATCAGGATGCTGTTTTTTTCTTTTTCAAAAAAATACTGCAAAAAATTACTGGATAATGAAACACCAAACATGCAAAAGATCTACAATATTTCAGTAATAATAAAAAACTGTCCATGCAATTCTGGCATGCAAAAACATAATCCCCTTCCTTTTGGTTCAAAAAATGGCTGTAGGGATGATGTGGTGATGATGAGGATGATGGAAGTACTTGGGCTAATTTTTAGTTCATTTTGCTCATGATAGAGTGGACAGTCTTTAAATGTCCTTGGGAGAGATGGCTGGGAAGGGGTTTTTGTTGTTGTTGTTGTTTTTATCCTTGCAACAATCACCTTGAGTCCTTCCAAATTTTGTTCAGACTTTCTGTTCTGAAGAGGTCCAGTGGGAGAAATCTCTCCTGGTATCCTTTTTTCCTGTACTCCTTTTTCCTTTATTTTAAGTGGGCTCAGGAGCCTGAGAAGTGGATGAAATATTCAAATAAACAAGAGCACGACAAAAGAGATACCATCTGTTCCTCCACCAAGACTATCGGTAGTGCTCGCAGTAGGGGCTGCAATGGAGCCCAAAATGTCTACTTGCTAAGCAAGACAGTTGTTAAGTGAATTTTGTCCCATTTTACAACCTTTCTTTGCCATTGTTGTTCAGAGAATCACTGCAATTGCTAAGTTAGCAATTTGGTTATTAAGTGAATCTAGCTTCCCCACTGACTTTGCTTGTCAGAACACAGCAACCGTCATAACTCTGAAACAGTTGCCAATCATCTGAATGTTGATCATACAATCACCGGGATGCTGCAAAGGTTGTACGTATGAAAAACTGTCATAAGTCACTTTTTTCGGTGTGATGGTAACTCCAAACAGCCACTAAACAAATATTTGTAAGTTGTACCCACCTGTATGAACAACTACCAAAGTTCTGGAGGTAATCCCAGGGCGTTTGCAAAAGACATACCAAAGTTGGATTTTTTAACGCAAGCCTAGTTCATTAATTCAAGACAAATAAACGTTAAATCAATCCCCGATGTAATTTCCTTGAAAGTTGGAACAAGACATCAGAAGTCTCCCTGCAAATCAGAGCTACTTGTTAGCTTTTGGGAATTGCAATTGCAAAGATTCCTACGCGGAAAGGCTGATGAAGAAACTACCCAGGGAATCATGTTCTTACAGAAGATTTTTTGTAATCCTCACTGTGCAAAACATGTGATATGCTTTCCTGTTCTTGCCTTTTCAGGATTATATCCCACAAGCAGCATAAAACTTCTTAAAAGGTGACCAACTTCAAAATAGTTAAGGGTTTAAGATTGTGATTCAGACTTTCTACCTGAATTTTGCATTCTGCAGCAGTGCTTTTAATATCCAGAAAACAACAGTTTGCAAAAGCCTGCAGATGGTGCTAGTGGACAAGTTTTCAGTTCTGCAAAATCTCTCCAATTGCTTTAAGCTCCAAATATTTCACTGTAGCCATCATGCACAAGCTGTTTCCATCTAAACATTATTAAAGAATAGGGATTGGGAATTTAAGCTATGTAATTTAAATTGAAAAAAAAAATTGTTCTCACCTGATGACAAAAGATCAATGCAGCCTGTCCCATTTTGCTTCTTACATCAAAACAAAACTATTCTACCTTTGCTGCAACAATCCACACAACCACAAGAGGGTAGCAAAGAATTAGAGGTCTTCTTTTCTTTGCTGTCCTCTTGTGGTCATCTAGAGCTTTGCAATTAATTAAAAGTGCTTTTCATCAAAATTGTTTGTAACAAAGCTGAAAAGTCCAACAACTGTTGATTTCATTTGAAGGCTCAAAATATACCAACCAGATAATCTTGAGAAATGTACTAATTCTAACATGACCTGATCTGAACTGTAATTTTTTTAAAAAATCCAAATGCATTTAAAATGTATATTCACAGGAAAAAGTACAAATTTAAAAATCAATTTAAAAGAAAATGCTTTAGAAAAAACACATTATTTGTATTTAGATACACATGCAAATGTCTGTACAAAAAGAAAGTAAAACATAAATGCATACAGGAATGGTGCAAAATATATGGTACATTATGAATAAAAGCATACAGAGACAGAATGTTACTGAAACAACCCCATTTAACTACTTCTACCTCCAACTAAAGAGAGGCTTTCACATTTCATCCAGTTTCTACTTGCTGAACAAAGCTTTAACTAGAACACTTCCATGCTTTTCTTAATTTTATAACTGAGTTCATAACTGAACAAAATGAATAAAATTGCATATATTAAATCAAAGTACAGAGAATATGTATGATTAGCTAAAACATGCACAAAAATGGTTTGTATTATACAATATTATTAGATGTGGAGAGGTACAAATATTGAAAGAAAAATGAGTCCTGTGGAAGAAATGTGTTTTAATCACCATGTCAATCTTGTACTTCTTTTGGTTAACTTACCAAATACATATATTTGATGAAACTTTACTGAACCTCAATAAGGAAAGGGATCCAAAGAATTCCATTGTGTAATATCTGGATGCAAATCAAGCAAAGATGCTAAAAATTCTATGTGATTAGCCTTGCTTTGCATACCAATACTAAAAAATCATTTCAGAGTTTAAAGGCGGAAGCAGGATTTACCAGGTAGGTGCTAAAGCTTGGCACTTTTAAGACTTATAGACTTCAACTCCTAGAATTCCACAGCCAGCATGGGGAATAGCTAGCTGGAAATTCTGGGAGTTGAAGTCCACAAGTTTTAAAGTTGCCAAGTTTGGAGACTTCAAAGTTACAACAGACTTTTGAAAAGTTACTTAAGATCTGTCCTTAAGAGTCATGATTGCTGCACAACATCCTGGAATACTGCAACCAATTTTGGTCACCATACTACAAAAAAGATGTTGAGACTTTGGAAAAAGTTCAGAGAAGAGCAACTAAGATGATCAAAGGCCTGGAGACTAAAACATTATGAAGAACGGCTGCAGGATTTGGGTTTCGCTAATCTAAAGAAAAGAAGATTGGAGTGACATGATAGAAGTATTCCAGTGGTTTGAGTGGTTTCCACAAAGAAGAGGAGGTCAAATTATTCTCAAAAGTACCAGAAGGCAGGACAAGAAACAATGGATGGAAAATAATCAAAGAGAGAAACAACCTGGAATTAAGGAGAAACAGTGAAGACAATAATCAGTGGAACAATTTAACTGCAGAAATCATGAGTGCTCCATCACTGGATGTTTTTAAGAAGTCTGTTGTAACTTTGAATAGTCTTAAACTACTGGTTGTAAACTGAAGACTCGTTATATCATCTATCTGTTGGATATACAGTCCAAATTTCTTAAAAACCTGTTCAAAGCAGCACTTCCAAATAACTATCTTATGAAGTGGGGATGATATAAAAATAATATTATATCCAAAATCACCTTTTGTGACCAAGGGGTGGACTTGATCTCCAACTGCCGAAAGTCTCATCCAGTATATAAGTACTCAAAGAAAACGTGAGCTCCATGCTTATTGTTTCAGTATAATGATAACAGCAAGGGCCAGGGGATTTTGGTTAAAGGAGAAGAAATGACATGGAAACACCTTTCTAAAGAACGAAGCAGGAGCTGTAATTCAGGGCTACAGCTGGAAGAGGCCAGCAAAACATCTTTCATAGATTAGAGGGCTGGAGAGAACTTTGCCCAAAGGTCGGGTCAGATTAATGATGGCATGTTCCCTTAGGTGAAAATCTACACATCTGATACGGCATGAAAGCCGCTGGCACATTGGGGGATTCTTCAGAGCACAGGCCACCTTTTAAAACTGCGGGGTGGCTTGGCATCTTTTGAGCTGGGGAGTAGAAAAGTGCAAGAAAGGAAAGTCAAAAGTTCACAGAATCTTTTTGGAGACCAAACCCAAAAGTGTTTTGTTGGTCAGATGGGGCCAATATTGGACTTTGGTACACCTAGCTATGAAGCAGCCGTTTTGGACTCCAGTTCAAAGCATTGCATGCTAAATAATATAAATAAAAAGCACCCCCACTTCAGGAGATCTCAAATTATGAGCAATACAATACCACTAGAGATTCTTTAGCAGCCAGTGTAATATAGTACTGAAGGCAAGGGTCAGCAACCTTAAACACTCAAAGAGCCACAAAGGTCCTAACTGGAACACACACACACACACACAGACACACACTCACTCATTTCTGGAGACAACTGGAAATCTGGTTCCCCCACCATAGAGTCTCCTTCTAGCATGGCGTCTTTTTTCCTCTACTTGTCCTAACTTAAAGCCCTATGAATTGTGGAACTGCCCAGAAGACCTGTCCCTTGCCATAGAGTCTCCTCCTGGTATGCCGTGCTTTCCCCCCTGCACAAACCCGAAACTCTGCTCAAAATTGTGCTGCTGTCAGTGACAGGGAGCCACAACAGAGATGAAAGAGCCACATGTGGCTCCAGAGCCACGGGTTATTGACCCCTGATTTAAGATGCTGGATATAGGTTGGATGAGAACTTCACAGAGAACTCACCAGATGATTTTGGACTACTCAATCTCTTTCATTTCAACCTCCCAGTGAAAGTCCCTCCTTGACTTTCTTGCGTACAAAAGGAAGGAAGGAAGGAAAAAAGGAAGAAAGGAAGTTTATTCAGGGACCATTCAAATTTACAAGGGCAATGTAAAAAGTGACTTACGACCACTTTCCACACATATGACCATTGCAGCATCCCCTTGGTCACGTGATCCAAATCAGAAGCTTGGTAACTGATTCATATTTATGACAGTTGCAGTATCCCCAGGGTCATGGGATCCCCTTTTATGACCTTCTGACAAGCTAAGTCAAGGGGGAAGCTAGATTCACTTAACAACCGTGTTACTACCTTAACAACTGCAGTGATTCAGTTAACAAGAAATGTGGCTAGTAAAATGGGACAAAACTCACATAACAACTGTCTCACTTAACAAAATAAATTTTACATTCTTGCAAAGTCATGCCTTTAGCACAGCAATACATGTATACACACTTGTCTATATGGAATATTACAGTGACTTTGAGCTACAATTAATTTAGTCTCAAGCAAATCAATTCTCCTGGTCTACAAAACTAATTAACATTCTAGCAAAGGGTTTTGTCTCCTGCTTTGATCTGATGTTGGAAATTCAGATCTAATTTTTTTCCCTCCATAATACCTTAAGAAGAAAACATACTTTGTGTATGTGTGCCTGAAAGAGGCCAAAGGTTAATTAACAAAGCATTTTGACAAAGCTAATAAGACAGATCTATTTGAGGACCTATGGTTTAATCAGCTTAATTTTAATCTATCGTCTCTCATCAGAATAGCTGGAAATAAGTATCTAACTTCCTAAAGCCCATTAGTGTGAAATGCAGAGGAGAAATTGAACATCACTTTGTGTCCTTTCAACAGAAGGGGAGATCATTAAAATGACATGATTTAAAGTTATGCTAACTTCACAGAGAAGATATGAAGGTGCAGTATTAATGTTTGGGGCTACAGAAAAGAGAAATTGATGGCTGGTTAGAAGGTAAGAGGGGGGCACGATGGCTCAGCGGTTAAACAGGCTGAGCTTGTCAGCTAGAGTAGGGGATGCCAACCTTTTGGATCTCAGAGACCACCAAACTCATCATTTTAAATCCCAGGGACCACTAACCGGTTCTGTGAGCATGGCCTAATTTGTAGGTGTGGCCTGACAGTCATGTGACTGACTTGGCATGGCTTGTATGTAAATATTATAAATAGCTATATAAATATTGATTTTTTTTGTAAAAAAGAGCAACTTTTACCCAAAATCAGGCAAAGCAGGCAGAAGATTGAGCTGCTCACAGAATCACAGATTCATTCAGAAATCTATCTATCTGCCATCGGCTAGCTCAGTCTGTCACATAAAATTTACTTGCAAGCAAACTCATAAAATTTGTTAACAAGCAAACTCACAAAATTAACTCACAACACACTATGTATGTAAATATTGAATTTTTTATTTAAAAAAGAGGAACTTTTACCCAAAATCAGACAAAGCAGGCACGCAGATTGAGTGGCTCACAGAAACATTCAGTGATCTATCTACCATCGGCTACCTGAGTCTGTCACATAAAATTTGCTTGCTGTGAGTCTGCACTGAATAATGGAACCTTCAGTCCGAAGGGAAGTTCGGCTGTGCTTAAAAGCAGAGCCGAAGATCTAAAGACTAGCTAGAAAGCAAGAAATCCAACCATTTCCTGCTTCCTAGCTAATCTAAATCTCCTGGCACAGCAGAATAGCTGATGGTTGGAAAAATAGCAATTTAGCAGGCAAGTTTGCCGGGTAAGGAGTGGGCGGAGAAAGTTCCCACGGACCAACTGGGTGGCACAGCCTTGTATTTCTATGCAGCCTGGTTGCAATTGCTTGAGGGGGATGCTCTGGGGGTGAGATTTCTCTGCGGCCCACCCAAATTTTCTTGCTGCCCACCAGTGGGCCACAGCCCACTGGTTAACAACCACTGACCTAAAGAGCTGACAGCCCAGGTTTGAGACCTGAGCACTGTGAAATTGTGTTCTTGCTCCACTCCTGCCCATCTAGTAGTTCAAAAGCATGCAAATGTGAGTAGATAACTAGGTACCATTTTGGTGGGAAGATAACAGTGTCTTTGTTAGACCATTACACAGTAGTCTTTGTGCCTTGGCATATAGTCATGCTGGCCACATGATCATGGAAAGGGTTTTTGGATGCTGATAAGTTAGATCTAAGTTTGACCAGGTCAGTCAGAATGAGGCATTTTGTGGCTCTCTGGTAGAACTACAGTTCCCAGCTTCCCTCATCAATAGGTATGCCTACTACAACTATGGAGATGTGATGGATTAGTGGCTAAGATGCTGAGCTTGTTGATCAGAAAGATCGGCAGTTCGGTGGTTCGAATCCCTAGTGCCGTGTAATGGAGTGAGCTCCCACTACTTATCCCAGCTTCTGCCAACCTAGCAGTTCAAAAGCATGTAAAAAAATGCAAGTAGAAAAATAGGGACCACTTTGGTGGGAAGGTAACTGCATTTCATGCACCCTTGCGTTTAGTCATGCTGGCCACATGACCATGGAGACATCTTCGAACAGTGCTGGCTCTTCAGCTTATAAACGGAGATGAGCACTCCCCCATAGAGCCGGAAATGACTAGCATGCATTGCGGGGGAACTCTTACCTTTACCTTACTACAACTGCTGGAAATTATACAAGTAATTGTAAAATTGATTTAAATTAAGACTGCAACTAGGGCCAGAGCTATACCAGTAATTGTAATTAAGACTACAACTGGGGCCAGAATTTCCATTGCTTCTATTGTTGTTATAAACCACAATGATCCTCCTCTTGCAGGGAGCAAAGCAGAAGCGACATCACACATGACATCATCAGGCAAATTACTGACTTGGCGTCCTTTGCATAGAATTATCCCTGTGGTTTCTACCGGATTACTACGCCTGACAGAATTGTATTCAGTTAGTTCCTCTGATTCAAACTCTTTTCCCCTAAGGCTGCTGAATGTTAGAAGAACTTGCTTCATCAAATAGCATCCAGTGAAGATGTGAGGTCTTCCTATGAACCAAGGAAGCCCAGTAATGGCCAAATGACAGCTTCACTGCTTCTTCCATCAACCAATATGACTGGGTGACCTTTCTCAGCTGAAGCAACTGTCTGTTTTCTTTCGATCACGGTAGGAAGACATCCCTTGGGACAAAACACATCCTTCCTAGATTTAAAATTAAAAAGGGGGGCCTTTTGTGGACATTCCATCCATCAGAGGTATGTGCCAAGGTAAGAGATAGGCTGTGGTATGTGTGAAAAGCAGACCAGAGCAAAAGTAGACCAATTGATGGAATGAGAAGGGAACTGCAAGAACATAGACTAAAAGGGTTGGAAGGGACCTTGAATGTCTATGGAGATTCTCAAGTCATCCAAGGCATGGCTGTCCTCGGGGTGAGCTTCAAAAATTTTAGCAATGGGTTCTCTGTTGGTTGCTGCGTGGCTGGGCAAGGCCTAATTGGCCTCCTGCATCACGGTGGGGTGTGTGGCGTTTTTGGCCTCCCCAGGCTCCGGGGGCTTTCCTCAAGCCTCCAGGAAGTTGAAAATGGCCTCCTTGGGCTGCTGAAGCCGGAAACGGGCCCATTTCTGGCCTTCCCAAACTTCCGGGAGGTCCATTTTTCACCCTCCCCAAACTTCTGTGCGTGCCCTGCACTTACCTGCATCCAAAATGGGCCATGTGGGGATTCCTGGGAGGGATGGGGCAGGGTGGATGGGGCCAGCCAGGAGTGGGATTTGGGGGTTCTCCAAACTGCACAAAATCTTAGTTAGGGGTTATCCTGAACCTCTGCGAACCCCCAGCAGCCCACCCCTGGCTGTTCTATTTTTCAAGAGGCAACTGGACTTTGTTTTTCCTTGAATACATTCTATTTCTCATTCAAGTAGCTCATCTCAGAACTGAACAACTTCTTGGATGAGAAGCGAAACGTCTTCAAGGAAAGAAAGAAAGCCCAGTTGCCCTTCACAAAAGCATCTTTGGGGCAAGGCTCTTTGGAGATCTTCTAGTACAAACCCCTATTCAAGCAGGAGACCTTATTACAAGTTTGGACAAATGGATGTCCAGTCTCTTCTTGAAAACCACCAGTGATGGATCACCCACCTCTTCTGGAGGCAAGCTGTTCCACTGATTAACTGTTCTTACTCTCAGCACATTTCTCCTTAATTTTAGGTTGAATCTCTCTTAAATGACCTTCCATCTATTGCAGCGGTCCCCAACCTTTACAGCTTGATGGCACGTTAAGGGGTGAGGGGAGAGGGGAACCTGTCCATGGAAGTACAAGTTGAGCCAGTTCCAAACAGGCCATGGTTCACTACTGGGCCATAGCCCAGTGATTGGGGACCCCTGATCTATCCCTTCTTTTCTTTAGATACTTTGGAGAATAGGACGACCTCCTCTTCTCTGTAACAGCCCTTCAAATACTGGAAAACTGCTTTCATTTCACCCCTATTCCTCTTAGTAAGGCTACACATACTTGCTTCCCTCAATCGTTCATCGTACAGTTTAACCCCCAAACCCCTTATCATCTTTTCTGCTCTTTTCTTCACACTTTCTACAATCTCAACAAATTTTTTGTACCGTGGTGACCATAAACTCAACAGATCTGATTGGTATGCATAGCAGGGTGATTTCCTTTAAGATACCCATTCTAAGGGAGCACGTAGTGTATTCCATCATTCTTCACATTACAACAACTCTATGAAAGTGATGGCAACAGTCAACAAGATATTCCATGAGCTGGATTGGAATCTGGGTCTTTCTGCTGCTACTACAACATCCTTACCATTACATCACTAACTAGCAGTTGTGAGAAATGCTGGGATTTGTTATTCTGGGAGGGATCTAAGAGCAGAGATATAAGTAGATCTCCAGGACCAATATTTCCCTTGTTAAGTGAAGTGGTTGTTATAAGTAAGCCGTGCCCAATTTTAACATGATTATTAAGTGAATCACTGCTGTTGTTAAACAAACCATATGGTTGTTCAGCGAGTCTGGTTTCCCCCATTGACTTTGCTTTTGGGAACCTCACGGTGGAAGATTACAAATTGTCATGCCCCTGTTGGAGATTGACTCTGAGGGAGAGGAGGAACAGCTGACAGGAAGTGGAGGTATGGCTCCGGAGGTTGTGGAGAAGGCTGGGGAAGGGCAGAAGCCGGCTGAGCAATCAGAGGAGGACTCAAACCCATCCCCTCTCCATCCTAGGGCACACAGGGAGGAGAGGATAAGGGAAAGATGTGAATGGCGTGGTCTATGGGGGAGGAAAGTCCTTGATCCTCTTCATGGGCTGCAGCTGTGAGAATTGGTTAAAAGGATGGACGTGCGTATGGGCCAGTGCTGGAAACAAAGTGTGGAAATATCTCTAGTCTGTTGTTCCTCTCTGAGTTTGGCGTCCTTCCCAGTGTGTGTTCCAATATCTGTGGACATCTTCAAGCCCTTATCTTACCTGGTTACCTTAATTACTTCAGTTTGGTTTGTGTTGTTTTTACTCTTGATAATTTATAGGCATTTTTGGTTTAAACGGCATTTCCTCCTTTTTGTAGCTGCTTGTGGGTGAGGTTTTTGTCTCCAGTCAAGGATATTTGGAACTTTGAAGGAAAGTTAAGGAATAAAAGAGGCTTCATCTGTTTTTGTGATTGTGTTTATTTTGTATCCCACCCCTGGGTCATCACACAAATGGTAATCATGTGACCTTGGGATGATGCAACCATTGAAAACACATCCTGGTTGCCAAGCAACCAAATTTTGATCATGTGACTGTGGGGAATGCTGCAATGATTATAAGAGCAAGAGCTGATCATAGGTCATTTTTAAAGCCATTGTAACTTCAAGTGGTCATTAAAATAATGGTTGTAAGTCAATGATTACTTATATGTTTAATGCTTCCAAGTGCATGGACACATCAGTGTGGCTTATAAAAGACTTGGAAAGACTTTCAGTTACTGTGCTCTGCACACCCACAAACATACACACTGTCAGCCTTGGAATCCATTTTTGACTTGGAAGCTTCGAGGCTGCCACATTCAGTGCCTGGGAATTTGGGACAGAGGATTTCATAGTGGGGTAGATTAGAAAACTAGACACAGCTATATTCTTTCTCGGAGAGTCAAGGACATGTTGCCCTGCACCTGGAGGGGAGTGATTGGAGGGATGTCTCCAGTCGGGACAAAGATTTGATTGGGCCATGTGATAGACTGATGGATGCAGGGGATGGATCTTTGATTTCTCTTTTGGGAAGGGAAAACCTGGAACTCTCAGAATCGAGTTTTCCCAGATATGCCAATATGACAATTCTAATAAAATGGAACTTTGAGGAAATGCTTGTCTCAGTTTACTGGTTTGGAGTTGGTTAGTTGGAACACTGACAATAACTCGAATCCAAACACACACACCTTGTTTAAATTTATGCTGGGTTTGCTCCATATTAAAAACCACTACATGCTATTGATTGCTTTTAGTAGTGATGCACGGCAGTGTTTTATAGTGATGAATGTTTAATCAGGATTGATGATTACATGAAATGCGAGCACATTTAACACTGAGATTTATTTATATGAGGGTTTCTTAGAAAATGATCCTTAATCCCAAGGCACAATCCAGTTCAATCTTGCAGTCATTTTTTTTTTGGCCACCCATTGGCAAGTCAGGAATGGTGAAGAGGAAAAAAGGAGATAACGTTAAGAAAAGGCTGGCTAGAGGACTGCAGACAGAGCTTGAAATTTAAATAACAAGGCACAAAGAGGCTTCTGAAGGCCTTAGCACAGTGACCTGCTGCTTAATTTTGAGAGTAAAACCATGCTGTTAAAAACAGGTGCCATGATCAGGAAGGAAAAGTCTCCATAACTTGCAGAAACATGCTGTAGCTACAGCACATCCTGATCAATTTCACCTAAATAGAACATACATGTTTTTAACTAGAGAAAATCAAGTTCAGGTCATTCTGCAGTAGATTCTCACATCTTTGAAATAATCTTCTAACAACCCTGATTTGATCTTGCTCCACAATCTATTGGGGAAGCAAATAAATCATAACCCTATCCATTAAATAAAAAATGTACATACAGCCTCACAACCATCATCGAGGCCAAAGTTTATGTTGCTAAGCAAGGCAATTTTAAGTGAGACTTGTCACATTTTAGCAAAACCACTAGCACTAGCACTTACTTATATGTCGCTTAATTATGCTTTCCAGCCCTCTCAAAGCAGTTTACAGAGTCAGCTTATTGCCCCCAACAATCTGACTCCTCATTTTACTGACCTCGGAAGGATGGAAGCAGGGGTGGGATGCTACCAGTTCGGCCCAGTACTATAGAACCGGTAGCTCTGAAGAGCAGCAGATACTGAACCAGTTCGATGTCTGCTGCTCTGTTTGACCCAGCCGCCTGCCCGGGCTCTTGGCTGTCCTTTATTTCCTGCTTTTTCAACCTCAGCTGTTTTGCGCGGCACACCTGAGGTTGAAAAAGCAGGAAAAAAGAGGATTTTCAAATGCTGTGCATGGGTGCACAGCACTTGTCAGCTGTCTGGGCAGCACAGCTGAAGTTTTTTAGGAAATTGTCTACACATGTATACAAAACACACTCTCACCAGGGGTGGGATTCTACCTGCTGGAGAACCAGCAAATTGGGCCATTGGCAGGCCCCGCCCCACCCACTCACTCCTTATCTGGCATGCGTGTCATCAAATCTGCCTGCTTAGTTGCTATTTTTCCTTTTTTCCCCCAACCATTAGCTGTTCTGCTGTTTTAGTTTTAGATTAGCTAGAAAGCAGAAAATTGTTGGATTTCTTGCTTTCTAGCTAATCTAAAAGTAGAGCTGAGCCTGAAGCTTCTATTCAGTGTAGACTCAGATAGCAGTTTGCAGAAACATAGATCTTTAAGTGAATCTGTGATTCTGTGAGCAACTCAATCTGCCTGTCTGTTCATCCTGATTTTGGGTAAAATTTGCTCCTTTTTTTAAATAAAAAATTCAATATTTACATACATAGTGTGTTATGACTTAGTTTTGTGAGTTTGTTTGCAAGCAAATTTTATGTGACAGACTCAAGTAACCAATTGCAGAAAGATAGTTCTCTGAATGAATCTGTGATTATGTGAGCAACTCAATCTGCCCGCCTGCTTTGCCTGATTTTGGGTAAAAGTTGCTCTCTTTTTTATAAAAAAAATCAATATTTACATAAATATTTATAATATTTGCAAAGAAGCCATGCCCAGCCAGTCACATGACCATCAAGCCACACCCACAAATTAGGCCACACCCACAGAACCGGTTGTTAAGAAATTTGAATCCCACCCCTGGATAGAAGGCTGAATCAACCTTGAACCAGTGAGGATCAAACTCCTGGCAGTGGACAGAATGACCTTTATTTAGATGGTTGTAAAGTTAAAGAAGTTGTTAAGTGAAACATATAGTTGGTAAGTGAATCTGGCTTCCTCCATTTCTTCACTGACTTATAGCCAGTTGCTAAGTGATGGTACATTCTCTCACATGATAAAAATACTGCTAGAACAAAAATGGCAAAGGGTTGGTTCTCCCAGGGAAAAGTTTTCTCCCCATCGGTGCTGTTCTTCTTTTCTTGCATTTGTGGAGATTGCTCTACTAACAAGATAAGAGCTCAGTAGAGAGATGGAATCACTACATCAAGACAGAACCCATTCATGGTACACATAACACAGAAAGTAATCCAAAAGCTCTCACCATCTGCCAGCACAGCTCAAGGGGAAAAAAGAAAGAAAGAAAACTTCCAGAAATAGTTAGTGGGGGATGTTGTAAGAGGCCAACGCCACAAGTGACAAGATGGGAAATGACAGCAAACAGATTTTCTTTCCCTCTCTACTAGCAGCAAAAGAAACACACAGGCTCTGGAGTTGAGTTTGAAAACCTCCAGATGCTGCCTCTTTCACATCTCCATATCTTTCTACAACATCAGACACGGTTTTTTTTCCCCCTTCCTATTTTATCCCCCACCCTCCTGAGAGGGAACAGGGAGAAAACATTCAACAAAACCAATCAAGTACACATGCCTCTTTGCCTAGGAGGAGAAACTGAATTCACAACAATGGCATACTTATTTTTCCTGGAAAAAGGAGGAATGGAAAAATCTGGATATTTTCAGGGAGGCTAAGGTGCATGAAGGTGCCTATGCTACACCAGGAGTTTTCAACCTGGACAACTTTAAGACTTGTGGACTTCAACACTTTCTACCTGGCTGGGGTGAAATGATGGCAGCCATCCAGCCATGCCTATCTGGTTGTGCCCACTCAGCCAGGGCGGGGCAATGATGACTACCCAACCACAGCCACCTTGTTACACCAACCCACCCACCCACCCACAGCCACCCAGCCGTGCCCACACATCCACAGCCACCCAGCCTGTGTTATGCCATCAGAATGGGTTGTCGCTATTTCCCACGCCTCATCATTAACAAATACTTCCTTTGCATGAAACTTGCAATGGTGACCACAAGTGGAAAGATTTACAAAAAAATGTATTTCCAAAAAGTGATTAGAGGCTCTGCAAATATTGTGACCTGTAGTAAAAAAATAATAATCAAGCAACGCTGTTAGGCATGGCCAAAACCCAAAAAGCCATCACATTCTCATGTTCCAAAACACTCTGTAATTGAACTAGACTCTGCTGCCAATGTCTGGAGGTGAGCATCATTAACAAAAGTTAATTATATATGACATTGTTTCACATGGCAAACCATAACAACAAATTAACAAGAATAGGCAACAGCTGTGAAACATGAGGTTGGTAAAAAGAAAGAAAACACACACCATACATTTAATCACCCACCAGTGCAAATCATGGTCCACGAGAAACAATAGAAAATGTCCTATCATATATAGTGAATGCTGTAGAGCAATTAAGAGAATTTATGCTGAAGTGCCTACATTTTTATATTTTCACTCCTGAGTAACCTTTAGACTGATTTTATCAAGCAAGGGAAAGATAAAAGTGAGGGCAATAATCTCAGGCACAAATATATAGGTCTTATCCATAGTCCAGTTCAATGTTTACAATCATTACAGGAATTGATATTTCTCATTTGAGGCAGTAGATCTAATCCAAACATAATCCAATAATTCAAATAATTCTATTATAATAATAGAAACAAAAAAAATGGAGGAGAAAAATCTACTACAGATATAAAATATCAAGAGACGGTAGTGATGATGTGGGTCTGAAAAATGTATTCAGCTCCCAAGCCTTTTTGAATACCTGAAGGTGCCAGATTTTTATTTTTATTATTCATTCAACTTGTATGCTACCCAACTCTCAACAATAATAAGCCTTTTGACCTTCCAGATGCTATCAAAAACTATTCCCAGCTGTCCAGACCAGCCCATTATTGGGAAGGAATGCCAAGAACATTATTTAGGAACATCTGGAAGTCCAGGATTCCTGAATCTTGTTTTAGAGAAGACAGCTATACAGTTGTGAATTGTGGTTGCCCTTTGCCTTAAAACATATAACATGAAGTTTTTTCTTTAAAAAAACAGAATAATTTATTTATTTATTTATTTTATTGATCTGGCTATCTATGTCACAGATAGGTAATCCTTGACAGCTAGCAACACATTAAAAAAAAATGATGCAAATCACCCACGCGATATAAACAAAACATGATCCTCAGATGCATTTAGATTTGATTTATTAGAGCTGCCTTTCTGTAAAAGCAGGTGGTAGGGGGAACCTCAATTTCCCAAGCCTACAGCTATATTCAGAATCCCATTCTGCACCTGAATAGCCTCCTCTATGAATTTATTCCCGACAGCAGCACCCTTCATCTTCACCATGAGGGAAAGTAGGGAAAATCCTCACTTTTTCCTGAAAGGCTTGGTTGGGTTGAATGTGGAGATACAAGCAAAAGGTGGGAGATATCAGGATCTTGGTTTTTGAGGGGAAGGGCTCCTAGAACATCTGCAAACTTGGAAGATAGAAAGGCAAATATTATGTTTTCCTTATCTTTTATGTAATTCCAATGAATCTATGGCAATGGATTCCCTTTTCTCAGAGGATAGACAAGGATTAAGAAGAGCGTATGTGGGAAACAATAAAGAAGAATTAAAGGAGAGATTAATACAGGAATAGAGAATAACAAAATATAAGAGGTATGGGACAAAAGTGTAACAGACAGACTGACTGACTGACTGACTGAATGAATGAATTCTTTATTGGCCAAGTGTGATTAGACACACAAGGAATTTGTCTTGGTGCATATGCTCTCNTGTGATTAGACACACAAGGAATTTGTCTTGGTGCATATGCTCTCAGTGTACATAAAAAGAAAAGATACATTCATCAAGAACCATAAGGTACAATACTTAATGATAGTCATAGGATACAAATAAGCAATCAAATCAAACTAGGAAACAGTCAGTATAAATTGTAAGGATACAAGCAACAAAGTTACAGTCATATAGTCACAAGTGGGAGGGGATGGGTGATAGGAAGGATGATAGGATTTTAGGAGCCTCGGTGGCGCAGTGGTTAGAGTGCAGTACTGCAAGCTACTTCTTCTGCAGCCAGCTGCCTACAATTTGGCAGATTGAATCTCACCAGGCTCAAGGTTGACTCAGCCTTACATCCTTCCAAGGTGGGTAAAATGAGGACAAAAATTGTTGGGGGCAATAGGCTGACTCTGTAAACCGCTTAGAGAGGGCTATAAAGCACTATAAAGCGGTGTGTAAGTCTAGGGGCTGTTGCTATTGCTATTAATAGTAATACTAATGCAGACTTAGTAAATAGTTGAGGAATTATTTGTTTCGCAGAGTAATGGGAAGAAACTGTCCTTGTGTCTGGTTGTTCTGGTGTGCAGTGCTCTATAGCATCATTTTGAGGGAAGGAGTTGAAACAGTTTATGTCCAGGNATTTTGAGGGAAGGAGTTGAAACAGTTTATGTCCAGGATGTGAGAGGTCTGTAAATATTTTCACAGCCCTCTTTTTGATTTGTGCAGTATGCAGGTCCTCGATTGAAGGCAGGCTGGTAGAAACTGTTTTTTCTGCAGTCCTATTTATCCTGTCTGTGTTTGTCCTGTTGGGTTGCAGAACCAAACCAGACAGTTGTAACCCAAATCCTAGTTCTAATTCTAGCCTCATTGGGCTGAAGTAACTTCCCCACTCAGTTATAGAAATCTTTATTGGCCAAGGGTGATCAGACATGCAAGGCATTTGTCTCTGGTGCATAAGCTCTCAATGTACATACAAGAATAGTGGTAGATATTCACATACTATGTGAATATCTACTAGAACCACGATGGCAAACCTATGGCACGTGTGCCATAGATGGCATGCAGGGCCATTTGTGTGGGCATGCGAGCCCCAGTCAAACTTACCTGCATTGCGCATGCATGCACCTCCCAGCTGATTTTCGGCGCATTTGAGGCCATTTTTGCTCTCTTGGTGGCTTGAGGCAAGCCACTGCAGCCTCGGGAGGCTGAAAAACAGGCCTTCCAGAAATACTGAAAGTGAGAAAATAGGCCCATTTTTTGGCCTCCAAAGGCTGCAGAGGCTACTCTCAAGCTCCTGGGAAGGCGAAAACGGCCACAAACAGACCAAAAATAAGCTGAGAGGTGCACGCACGTGCAGTATATGTAAGGGGGTGTTGCAAGCGCATACGTAGGGAAGACGGGCACATTGCATTGTGGCTGAAGTGCATGTGCACTTTCGGCATACCACAACAAAAAGGTTCACCATCACTGTACTAGATTGTTTTCTTGCGGACATTTCATTACCCAAACTAGGCAACATCATCAGTGCTAGCCAACGAAGCTCAGAGAGCACCAAGGACCCCTCATTTCAACCCTATTTGACAATTTGAGTTACAAATAGTCTCCTTTATTGGTGATGAACCTCCATGAGAGAAGCAAAATCCTAGACAGGCCCCACGTGTTCATCTCCATGAATTCTACCTCTATCTTCATTCAAGCTTTCACACATACATGCCCATAGTTATCCGGAGGATTAAAGAAGGAGGGAAAGAAAAGGTTAAAATAGGGATACCCAAAAAGGAGGAGGGGGAAGTTCTGGTTTTTTTTTCCCCCTCACTGAGAAAAGTAAATTCTCTTCTCCTTCCACCCTAAAAAATGATAACAGGATCTGGGCAGACTAAAATCAATGTCCAAGCTATGATTGATGAATCATAGTCATGCATTATTGGTGCATGAGGATAAGTAATTTGATCAGGGCTTGGAAAAATTAGGTCACAGCTAGAGAGTATTCTATAAGAGAGCGAGAGGAGTATTTGAACGAATTATGGTTTTTTTGCTGGATGAATGACTGTAGCATCCAAATTGGCTATTAACAAATCCTTTTGCTTAAAGAGACCATCCATCCTTGGGTTAGATTAGAGATGATGCCCAGTTGTAGGATTGTGTTCCCCCAAAGGCTTCAGTGCAGCTTTTAATCTTTCTCCCAAAGTCACTGCCAAATCATAATTCTGAATGTGGTTGAAGGAGAAATGGATGAATCACCTATGACAGTGTTTCTCAACTTTGGCCCCATTAAGAGGTGTGGATTTCATCTCCCAGAATTCCCAAGCCAACATGGCCAGCTGAGGAATTCTGAGAGTTGAAGTCCACAGCTCTTAAAGCTACCGAGGTTGAGAAACACTGACCCATGAAATAATTGCACTGATTAAATTCCCATATTATTTTATTCTTACCCTTGTGTTCAGACTGCCTATTTCTTTGCTCTGGCTTTGCTGCTAGCATAGCTATGAGATCTAAACTGCAGAAATATAGACAACCATGAGATGACACCCTTCCAAAATTGGAATTTTCCATACAGGTAGTCCTCAAATTACAACCACTCATTTAGTGACCACTTGAAGTTATAATGGCAATGAAAAAATGAGTGATGACCTTTTTTCCCACTTAATGGAAGCCTTGCAACATCCTCATAGTCGCCTGATCAAAAATCAGGTGCTTGGTAACTTGCTTATATCATAAATAAACGTCTCAGGATTCCGGCAGTTACCCCAATTAAATCATGAATCTCGAGCCAAACTTCCAAAACTTCAAAGGATTTATTGGGAGTTAATATATCTGGCACTGTCTGGATGTAGCCGACTCTGAGACACATCATTCATTGTCACCCTTGACTCTGGGTGTATCAAAGTTCATATTCTCCAATGAGATACATCCATAGCCAAGAATCTTCAACCATGTTCTCCAGTTAGATTTTTGCAAGGCAGAAACTTCAGTCACTTAGTTACTATCTTTGAAAAACAATGCATGGAATGCACTTTTGATTTGCAAACTGCTGCACTGCTCTTTCAAACCCCTTTCCCCCCTCCCTTTCCATTGGCAACTATAAAAAGACCATAGAAATATTTTATGAGTTGACACCAAGGTCCCTTCCAGCTCATTCCGTTCTGTTCTATTCTATTCACACTGCCCAGTTGCCCTGCACAGGAGAAGGGAGCTGGAAAGCAGGTTAGTGGGGTGGGGAGGAAATGGGAATTTTGCAGTAACCGTCCCCTTCCATGCCCACCAAGCCATGCCACACACCCCAAGCCACGCCCACAGAATTGGTAGTAAAAAAAAATTAATCCCACCACCACTGCCTCTAACCCAGGGGTGTCTCACCCAAGGCCCACGTCCCACATCAGACCCACAGGGTGCTTATATCTGGCTCACGGGACAGTCCTGGAAACAGCAGACTGGCCCAGGATTCCTCTGTCAGCAAAAATGGAGGGCGGGGAGGCCACATGTGACCTGTCAGGGCACTGTTTTCAGCTGCAAGTTCTCCTGCAGCCCTCTGCCAGTGAAAATGGAGCTCAGAGGGCAGAAAACAGAGCCTCAACAAATGACATCAAGCTGGCTACGCCCACCCCCACCCCACCCCCTGAGGTCAAACACAACCCTGATTTCAGCCCTCAATGAAATCAAATTTGACATCCCTGAACTAACCTCACTGGACAAGTAACCTGACCTGATGCAAGATGCATCTTCTTACATTTTGGGCATGGTGCTTCATCTTATTAAAGCCAGGAACCATTGCAGAACACCAAGGTCTTCTAAACTGTTAAGCCTGCATGTAGCCAGCTTAATTACCTTGCAAAATGAAGGAAATGATTATTCATTTATGACGTTTATTTTTTTTTACTCATGCAGTAAGCTGCTTTCACAGAACTGTGGGAGAGAAGATGAGGGCAGAAAAATCCAAGAAGTTTAGGAGTGTAATTGCTGCAATATTTCTCTGCCAAACATGGTAGAACAAAAGGAGCTTGTCTTTCCCCCAAGAGTGTATTGAACATGTGACAGATCAGAGATGGATCTGAAAGACATCCCCAAACTGGATGTGAAGCCAACGTCTGAGAGGTTTGCCAGTATTTGGCATCTGACTACAGAGAGTGCATTGAAGCGAACAAGCCTTGCTTGGGTCAGAGGTCACCTAAGCTGTGGGAATTGTTCCAAGAATGAAGCCAATGGGGAATAAAGTGACTGAAAGGGAACTGCAAACTGATGCTCTCCTTGGTAGCCAAATAATGAAACTATGGGATTTTTTTTCACTACCTGAAGCTGAAAAGAGATGGAGGGAGGAACGAAGAAGAGGGAAGGTGGAGGTAGTAGAAGTAGAAGGAGGAAGAGAAGAAAGGAAGGAAGGGGAGGGGAAGCACAGGAAGGGGAAGAAGGGAGGAAGGAAGGAAGATGGGAGGGAAAGAAAGAAGGGTGCAGCATTCATAGTCTCTATAGAAAACAGAGATCTTGAAATATCACTACTTTCAAGTATGCTCCAGTAACACCTGTGATTTTACAACAGATTTTAAGTCCTGATCTGGTGTGCATCACAAATCCAGAGCAAAGAATCTGTACAACAGTTTCTTATGTTTTGTGACCCAATGGGCATCACTCTCTTTCAGTAACTGCTTCTCTGGGTTCTTGTAAAAACCTGATTGTGTCATCAGGGATGGTGTTTCCTTGCCTCATCTTGTGTGAGCCTGAGGACTCTTTTTTGCCTTCTGTGCTCATACTGGCTAAGCTTTACTTCATTATTAGTGTTTCCAGTGAGTTGTCTGATTTTACTTCACTTGAACTTGAATGATTTGTTCTTCTTAAAGTCCAAGAAATCACCAGCGATTTTCTCTTTCCTTTCCAGGTACCTTTTTAAAATTTCATTATTTTAGAATTAAGGAGAAATTTACTGACAGAACAATTAATCAGTGGAACAATTTGTCTCCAGAAGTTGTGAGCACTCCAACACTGGAGGTTTTTAAGAAGAGATTGGACAACCATTTGTCTGAAATGGTATAGGGTCTCCTGCATAAGCAGAGGGTTGGACAAGAAGATCTTCAAGGTCCCTTCCAAATCTCTTATTCTGTTATTCAGTCGCTGGCACAGAGAAAGCCACTCACCTCACTTTTGGTGAGTGAAAGCGGTTTTGCAAAACAACACCTACGTTGCAGGAACTGTTCTAATTGCTGATAAGTTTCTGAGTTCATTTTCAGCTGCTGTTGTCATCTATGAAGTCCTTTGTCAACTTTGCTCCTCACTCTTTGGGGGAACTTCCATTCTGCATGGCAAATGCCCACTGACCTTTGTTAGACAAGTGGTTTTCACCCTGCAGGAAATTTGGGATGGGAACCAAAGGATGTTGCATCATGCAGGGTCCAATCTGAATCTATCTAACAAAAGGGCCTTCAAACTAGGCAAGTTTAAGATGTGTGGACTTCAACTCCCAGAATTCCTGAGTTAACATGACTGGAGGAGGAATTCTGGGAGTTGAAGTCCACAAGTCTTAAAGCTGTCAACTTTGAAGACCCCTGATCTAACAGATAACAGATAATCAGTGTTGGAAGGGACCTTGTAGGACATCTAGTCCAAACCCCCCACCCAAGCAGGAGACCCTACACCATTTCTGACAAATGGCAGTCCAATCTCTTCTTGAAAGCTTCCAGTGATAAAGCTCCTACAACTTCCAAAGGCAACTTCTGTTCCATTGGTTGACTGTTCTCATTATCAGAAAGTTTCTCCTTATTTCCAGGTTGAATCTCTCCTTGTTCAGTTTCCATCCATTATTCCTTGTCTGGCCTACAGGCGCTTTGGAATATAGGCTGACCCCAGGAATCAAAAGTTTATTCTTCCAAGTTTTCAGCTTGTGTTGGTTGCCATCATCAGGAAACTTCTCTCTTTGATCATGCCTGATGCATGAACCCGAGAACTTGGAAGAATACACCTTTGGCTTTGGTGACTGACTTAAATTGGATCCTGAAACATTATCCTGGGACATGTGGCATTTACTTCATTTTGTAACTCTTGCCCCCAAGAGCAACATGTTCTCTCCCCTTTAGCATTTAGGAAACCAATAAGAGCTGTACTTTCTCCAAGAGTGTTTGGAGTGGAGAACCTCACATATGGCAGACAGCAGAACTTGAGAGCAGATGTTAACTGTGACATTGCCTTATGTTTTTATGCTGCTTTATTATCACCTTATTGTGATTATAATGGAGTACCTGAACATAAATGCCTCTATAAATAAAAAAACATGTCCTCCATTCTATTCCCAAAATGTTAGAAGCATATCAAAGGCAGAGTAGTAAAGCCATTATGGACTTACAATCAATGAACTGAGTTAACATTCGTCTTTAGCAACAGACACAATTTCCTGCTCAAAATAACCATGATATATCCAGAGTGCTGGAGAGCAACTTGTATGACCATAATTGAGTCCAATATTTTTGTTGAGTGAGACAGTTAAGTGAATTTTCCTCATTTTACAATCTTTCTTGCTACAGTGGTTAAATTAAAAGATTAACAGATTAACAGAGTTGGAAAGGACCTTGTGGGTCATCTAGTTCAACCCCCCACCCAAGCAGGAGACCCAACACCATTTCTGACAGATGGCAGTCCAGTCTCTTCTTGAAAGCCTCCAGGGATGAAGCTCTCACAACTTCCAAAGGCAACTTTTGTTCCATTGGTTGATTGTTCTCACTATCAGAAAATTTCTCCTTATTTTCAGGTTGAATCTCTCCTTGTTCAATTTCCATCCATTATTCCTTGTCTGGCCTTTGGGTGTTTTGGAAAATAGCTTCCTCCCTGTGGCAGCCCCTCAAAATTTGGAAGACTGCTATCATGTCTCCCCCTTCACTAGATTAACCAAGCCCAGTTCCTATAACCGTTCTTCATATGTTTTAGTCTCCAGTCCCCTAATCATCCTGGTTGCTCTTCTCTTTATTTTATCTAGAGTCTCAACATCTTTTTTATAATGTGGTGACCAAAAATGGGTGCAGTACTCTAGGTGTGATCTTACTAAGGCTTTATAGAGTGGTATTAGTACCTCAGTTGATCTTGATTGTATCCTTCTGTTAATGCAACTTAGGATTGCATTAGCTTTTTTGGCTGCTGCCGCACACTCTTGGCTCATATTTAATTGGTTGTCCACTAAGATTCCAAAATCTTTCTCACAGTTACTGCTATTAAGCCTGGTTTCATCCAGTTTATATATGTACCTTTGGTTTTTCTTGTCTAAGTGTAGGACTTTACTTTAGAGATGTGACTTAAAGTAAAACAATCTATGCCGGGTCACAAGTTCAGACAGTTCTTCCATCTGGATCTTGAGCCTATCTTCTAGGGTGTTAGCCAGCTTAGTATCATATAATAATATGATTGTTAAATGACTCTAGCTTCTCCATTGACTTTGCCTCTAGCTCAGAAGGTCACAAAAGGAGATCAAATGATCCCAGGGGACATAAAATTGTTATAAATATGACTTAGATGTCCAGCATCTGAATTTTGATCACATGGGGATGATACAATGGTTGTACAAAAAATGGCAAATAAGTCACCTTTTCCAGTCCCATTGTAACTTTGAGCAGTCTCTAAATGAACTGTTGTAAGATGAGAACTACCTGTATCGATCCAGATTTACAGATCAATATGAGATCCACAATAATGATCTGAGCTGGGAAGACAATCTAACAACAATTTATGCTAATTCCCAGGACGCAAAAGAACATAATATATTGTGACACTTTATAGCCGGCCAATCTACAGTAGGAGGGACTATACAGCTAGTCCTTGACTTACAACTGTTCGTTTAGTGACCAAAGTTACAACAACACTGAAAAGAGTGACTTATGACCACTATTTACACCTATGGCTGTAGTAGGTGTGATGAAGGTCTCTTCATCACAGAGACATGTAATGAAAATTCAGGTGCTTGGCAATTGACTCATATTTATGATGGTTGCAGTGTCCCAGGGTGATGTGACCCCATTCTGACAAGAAAGTCAACGGGGAAGCCAGATTCACAGTTTGACTAATTTAACAGCTGCTGTTGTCCACTTAACAACTGCAGCAAGAAAGGTCATAAAATGGAGGCAAACTCACTTAACAAAGGTTTCACTTCACAACAGAAAACCAAGACTCAATTATGGTCATAATTTGAGGACTCCAAACATTGTGACACTGTTATAGCCATCAGATCAACGGCGAGAAGAACTATAGAGAGAATGAAATCCCACAAGTTCACCCCTTCCAGAAAAACTCAGAATTTCTTTTGAAAATGTATAAAACAACGGATTCTTTTTCTTTATTTTTTCCCTCCATTCCCATTCACTCAAACAGCAGCATAGGGTTACAAAAAATACTTGCCACTCTGTTGTAGTAGATCCCAGCAAACCTTCTGGATGGGCATATGAAAAACCCTACTTTGTGTGTGTGGAGGGAGGGGCAGAGGATTCAAATTGACTCAAGAACATTTGTGGTAAGGCACATCTGCAATCATTCTTCATAATAGCTCAATTCTCCCATCATCTGCTGGAAAAGGTCAGCAGTATTATTATATATTTTAGAAAAGAACCCACTGAATCAGCTAAGAGACACACACCGTGATATATAGGAATATGTCATGCTTTTTTTTTTTTTTTTTTGTGGGGGTGAGGACTCCACAATCTGCTTCACATTATGTTTTGGTTTGAACCCCAGGGGTAAAAAAAAAAATATCAGCGATTACCTGTTCTTGTTCTAATTAAATACTCTAATTTTCCAACAAGTGTTGTAAACAAATCATTGCAGCTAATCAAAATGCATCCTGCCCTGATATTCTTGGAATGGTCGACTCCCATATTGTCCAAACTTCTTCAATAAGCACATTTAATTACAGCAGGGGAGGTTTTAGACCTGGCAACCACCAGACGGGTTTATTTTCATAAATTGAGCAGACCACACAAGATATATACAGAGAAAAAACAGCTGATGTGTTTGGAGAGAGAGAGAGGACAAGAAGGAATCACATGGAAAGGTTGAAGAAAACAAGAGCAGAAACAGACAGATTTAGACTCACAAGGGATCTGACATATTAAAGCTGACCCAAAACACAAGAGAGATTGGAATAAATCTTAATTATCGTATGCCACTCTTGTTCTCTCTTAAAAAGATGGAAATACAGAACAATTCTTTAAAAAGGTGAGGATAATTAGGTCTGCAGCCAATCCAGAGAGTTTAAGTACACTTCAAGAGGATTTATCTTCCAATTCTTTGCAAACCACTGGTCTGTTAAATATCCTGATCAGCAACCTCTTGTAAGATTGTCAGAAGTGACAGTGGCTAAGAAATGCAAGGCTTTGTTTTAAAAGGAGGAGGAGGAGGAGGAGGAGGAGGATGTGAGGAGGCCAGGACGCGCACGGAGGGCGGAGGGAGGAGGCAACAGAGGACGAGAGGAGATGGAGGAGTGAGTGAGTGACGACCGGAGGAGCGACCGCGAGAGCGATCGCGAGGAGCGACGCAGCGAGGACGCGCAGCGAGAGTTAAGAGAGGAGGGGGAGGATGGTGGGATGGATATCAGTGAGGAAGGAAGGAGGAAGGAGAGAGAAGGAGGAGGAGGAGGTAGTGAAGGATGGAGTGTAGTGTAGGAGTGAGGAGTTGAGTTGTATGGAGGAGGAGGAGGAGGAGGAGGAGGAGAAAGAATTGCGTGGAGTCAAAGGGGGAGAAATGGACTGGACACATGTAATCTACCTTGATTTTTTAACTCAATAAGCTTCAACCCTCTAAGTTTTTCTTTATTTTTATTTGCAAAATAATAATAAACTGTGCAGTCCCAGTTGGGGTGCAGGAAAAGGCCTTTTCCATGTCTTTAATGAGAAGGTAATATCCCTGACTTCAGGAAGTCCATTGTGCCTGACTGTCTCATGCTTTCCCATTATGGCTGGGACATGTAGACATTGTGCAGTTCTGTTTGATTGAACATTGTGTGATCAATCTCCATTGCCTTTGGACTTGTTTCGTCTGTTGCCTTTTAATCTTTTGCTACTGCCTGGCGGCTTCATTTGTGTCAGGCTGATGTTACTCAGGTTGATATTACTGTCTCTGAACTAACTGCAGTGATTCTAAATACTTTTCCTTTGCAAACATGGATATACAACGTTCTAATAACTTGGGGAATAATTAGAGTTAATGTTTACAGATAGCCCTCATTTAGTGACCACAATTGGGACTGGCAACTTGGTCGTTAAGTGAAGTGATCACGAGGTAAAATAATCACATGGCCATGACCATGTTTACAATCACACTTCAGCTTTCTTTTAATTTAGGGACTTGCAAAAGTCGTAGTGTCTAATGTCTATGTATATTTACCTATGTAATATGACTGTAGAATCCTTCTTATTATCTTCTTTACTCCACTTTCTTACTGGTATCCTCATTTAACAGATCAACAGAGTTGGAAGGGATCTTCTAGGTCATCCAGTCCAACCCCCCACCCAAGCAGGCGACCCTAACCCATTTCTGACAGATGGCAGTCATTCTTCTAGTGATAAGCAATGATAGAAAAGACACCCAGGAATGTGATGGTAGGATATTTGTGCGCTGCTCTTGGTACCACAAATGTGGAAAATAATTTCCAAAGATTAGCAGAGAATAACAGAATAACAAGCTCCCTTCCAGGGAGCTTGGAAGTCATCTGTCCGACCCCCACCACCACAAGCAGGAGACCTTACATTATTTCTGATAGATGGCAGTCCAGTCTGTTGAAAGCTTCCAGTGATGAAGCTCCCACAATGTCTGAAGACAACTTGTTCTATTGGTTAATTGTTCTATTGGTTGATTGAGAGTATTTACACCAAGACAAATTCCTTGTGTGTCCAATCACACTTGGCCAATAAAATATTCTATTCTATTCCTATTCCTCTCACTGTCAGAAAATTTATCCTTATTTCCAGACTGAATCTTTCCTTGATCAGTTTCCATCCATTATTCCTTGTCAGGCCTTCAGATGCCTTGGAAAATAATTTGATCTCTTCCTCTCTGTGGCAGCCCCTCAAATATTAGAAGACTGCTACCATATCTCCTCTAATCCTTCTCTTCACTAGACTAGCCATGCTCAGCTCCTGAGACCGTTCATCATATGTTTTAGTCTCCAGTCCCCTAATCATCTTGGTTGCTCTTCTCTGCACTCTTTCTAGAGACTCAACTCTTTTTTATAATGTGGTGACCAAAACTGGATGCAGTATTCTAGGTGTGATCTTACTGAGGTTTTATAGAATGGTATCATAGTAATTCTGCTGCTTTGCCTATGCACCAAAAGGTTCTTCATCAAAGATAAATTCCTTGTGTGTCTAATTACACATGGCCAAATAAAGTATACCAATGTGGACATTGGTTGCAGAATTACTTTTTTCAATACCATTGTAACTGCAAATAGTTACTGTCCGAGACAATCACGAAACAAAGACTATCCTCTCTTTAGATCCCTCTCCAACTTTTCCAGAACTGATATCCTACAGTGAGGAGCAAATGTGTATAAATTAAATGAGACTTAGCTTCTTAACATTTAATTTGATTGGTTGAGCCCACATGCTAGCAAAATGGGAGCAGAGCAACCCTTTTGTTTGCATCTTACATTGTAGGAAAGATACATGTCAAGTGACACGTCACAATGAAAGTTATGAAAGTTAGCTCATTGTCATTTATGTGATGACATTGTGATATTCAAAGCATCATATATGAGGACCCAGATTGTTGAGGGCTACATGCTGACTCTGTAAACTAATTAGAGAGGGCTGTAAAGAACAGTGAGGCAGTATATAAGTCTAAGTGCTATGTCTGTTGCTGTTATATATAAGCAGCTGTCACAGAAAAGAGGTGGTCAACTAATTCTCCAATGCATCTGATGTTAGGACAAGAAGTAATGGATGGAAACATATCAAGGAGAAATCCAACCTAGAACTAAGGAGAAATTTCCTGACAGTTAAGACAATCAATAGAATGATCTTGCCTTGAGAAGTTACTGGTGCTCCAACACTGGAGGCTTTTAAGAAGAGATTGGACAGCCATTTGTCTGAAATGGTATAGGATTTCCAACTTGAGCAGGGGGTTGGACTAGAAGATCTCTAAGGTCCCTTCCAATTCTGTTATTCTGTTATCAATGTGGCTTCTACCAGACTTATGAATCAATGTTATTGCTCGCTAAGCTCACCTAAAACAAGTCCTTGTAAGGGACTTATTGACAACTCTGAAGCTGATGTGGTTGCAGCCATTTTGTTGCTTCAGTGTTGCCACACTGGAGCTGAAGGATAGGGAGAGGGGGAATAGTGATATCTGGGGGTTTGTAGCCAAAATAAAATATTTTCCCCTGGGAACCAAGGATATTCTAACATCTGGCCAGAGAGGGGAGGAGTGACGTTACAAGCAACCAGATGGCACCTTGATTGAACCATGTGATTGATTGTTTGGGGTTTGAGAGAAACATTTTACTTTTAATTAGGTGAAACTCATGGGAACCTTCAGAGTCAGTTTTCACTGCACCAATATGATATATCCAATAAAGCTATTCTTTGAAGAACCTACTTGCCTTGGAGGTTTACTTGCTATGGGTGTATTACTTGGAACCCTGATACTTATCTGGCTTCATAATTATCTGGGCTGCCCTTTTCTGCACCTTTTCCATTTGTCCATATCCCTTTTAAAACATAGTTACTAGAACTGTACTTAGTATTCCAAGTGCAATTGCAATACAGAGTAGAAGTGGGAAATGTTGTTATGGTTAAAAAGAGGTGGGAGTTGTGCTCATAATACCTAAAAAGTCCATTCTACCAGATTCAAAGATGGTGTAGGTTGAAGTTGAGATATTTGATGTCATTGCAAAAAAACTGAACTCAGTTCAGATACCAATGTCAACATCCTACACTGATCTGCCTAAGTAGGGAAGGATAGTGTTTCTCTGGCATGATCAAAAATTCAGATTTGGTAACCACCTCATTACCATCTTGTATGTGCAAAAATACATATTTGTAAGTTGAGCCAAACTCAGATGAGACAAATATCTGGATCAAAAGAAGAGGAGAACATCTCTCACAAATGACATATGCTTAGTAAATGAAGGGAATTTTGAAATGGGGGTCAAATAGGATATGAGTTTAAATTTTAATGTATTCAAAAAGCCTTGTTCAGCTACACAATCTATAAACACATCTGACTCATAACTAAGGTTTGTGGCTGGCTCATCATGAATCTCTCCCCTCCTGCGACATTGTGCTACTTTGAAAAGAGGAAGAAAGCAATAATTTCCTTTACTTTGTTACTATATGGAAATCAATCTCTATCTTTAACATAATTTGGACTTTTTTGAAAAATAGAAACCATTATATTGCTACTTCCTCCACTTCCCAATAGCTGAAAGACCTCATAAATCTCCATGTTAATATGAAAAGATGCCTCCCTTCCACTCCATTGTATTCTACATTTTCTTTTATTGTCTAGTCTTGAGAGCATTCAGAAATTAATTCTCTTGCTGAAAAATGCAGTATTTCCATTTTCTTTGCCTTCCAATTCAACTCAGAAACCAAATGAAATAATAATTCCATGGTCCCAACTGGAGGCAGTTCCCCATGTAAAGTTAGGTGAATAACAATAGATTAACAGAGTTTGAAGGGACCTTGAAGGTCTTCCAGTCCAATCCCCTGCTCAAGCAGGAGATTTTATACCATTCCAGTCAATAGGCTGTCCAATCTCTTCTTAAAAATCTCCAGTGATGGAGCACCCACAACTTCTGAAATCCACTGGTTAATTGTTCTGACTATCCAGGAAATTCTCCTAAGTTCTAGGTTGCTATCCAATGGGATTGAGTGCAGGTAGTCCTTGACTAATAAGCATTCTGTCAATTAAAAAGATACTCCTTTGGTCTTTTTAGCTGCCAGAAAAAGGGAGTGGGGGAAAACAAGGCATTCCTGAAATGCCTTGATAATCACCCCAGCAGCCCAAAGTTTTCGGAGCATAAGAAAGTTATTGGAGAGCATAATGGATGTCTCTTGGAGATGAATGTGTCCCATTGGAGAAGTCACATCCAGGGGGTGGGGGGGAAGACCAGGGTCAAGGGTCATCAATGTATGATGTAATTTAGTGTCGGTTGCATCCAGCTTACGCCAATATGGCCACTCCTAATAAATCAATTTACTTTTTCTGAGATGTGGTTAGAGACTTTTGATTTGAATAAGGGTGGATTTGTTGGAACCCTGACACATTTATTTAGTGACCTTTCAAAGCTATAATGACACTGAAAAAAGTGACTTAGGAGTGTTTTTCACAGTTACGACCATTGCAGCATCCCTGTTGTCATGCAATCACATATGCTCATACTTATGACAGTTGCCGTGTCCTAGGATGATGTGATCCCTTTGGGTGAAGCCAGATTCACTTAATAACCAAGTTATTAACTTAACAATGGCAGTTATTAACTGCAGTAATTGGGCAAAATTCACTTAACAACTATCTCGCTTAGCAGCAGACATTTTGGGCTTAATTGTGATCTTAAGTTGAAGAGTACTTGTTCCATCGGGGCAAGGTGTTCTTCACCCATTTTTGTACTTGTTTTTGGAACTTGTTGATTGAAAAAAAAAATGTACGGAAGAAATCAAGGTTTATCTGTGTTCAGTGGAGAGAGAGATCAAAAATGTCACTGCAGAAAAAAAGCCCTTAGGCAAAAACTAAAAAACAGTCTGAAGACAACTCTTCCAAAGCAGCCAACTCAACTGTGCTTTAAAGTGCCACCCATTCACAGTTGATCTGCAATGGGGCTTCTCTTGGCCACATGTGTTTGGCAGCAGATGGACCCTGAAGGCGTTTTGCATGGTTAATGCATCAAGGATTTCCTGAAGATTTTGGCCTCTTTAGAGAAATGTGGCTTTATTTTCAACACATTACCACCAAGTGCATGCATCTGTTTGTAATGCACCCAGTCTGCGTTTCAAATGATTCCTGCTTTTTGTATGATTCTTCTTCAAAGAAGGATTATTTAACAGAATATTTAACAGAATAACAGAGTTGGAAGGGAACCTTGGAGGTCTTCTAGTCGAACACCCTGCTCAAACAGAAGACCCATTTCAGACAAATGGTTCCCTGGTCTCTTTTTGAAAGTCTCCATAATGGAGCACCCACAACTTCTGAAGGCAAGCTATTCCATTGGTTGATTGCTCTCACCGTTAGGAAAATGTTCACTACAACTCCTGAGAAACAAAAAAAATGTCCTTCTTATAGACATTTCAGAGGCACATTACTGGGCAAAAATGTGGGGGCATGGGAAAGAATCTGTCTGTCTGTCTGTCAGGCAGGCAGGCAGGCAGACAGGAAGTCTCTATCCATCCATTCATTCCTGGACATAAGGAAGCTTAAGGATATTAGTGACACCCAGTTGTTAAGGAGCCACTATAGATTAGTATTAAGAAAATAATGTATAAAGCAATCTTGCCAGATTTCTTGAGACCTAAAAGTCAATGCCACTAAATCCAAAGCCTGGAACACTATGACTAGATCAAAGAGAATGACAGAAATGGATGGCAGAATTTTCCTTCTTTTCTCCTTGTCCCTGCCTCCTTCCACAATGTGGTAGGATAAATTCTTCTACTGGAGTAGTTATATTTGTTTTTTTGTTTTTGTCTTCTCATTTGACTGCTGACATTGCTTCCACATCAACAGGAAGTGACCTTCTCTACTTGAGTTCTGCATTTATTGGAAGCGATTGATGTAGATCCTAGAGATGAGGGTTCCTCCTTGGTGCTATCTGAGCTCGCTTGTTTTCTCGCAGATATTTCCTTACCCAAACTAGGTAATATCACCAGTGCACTTGCCTAGTATGAATAATGAAACATCTGAAAGAAAACAACCAAGCTCAGAGAGCAAAAAGAACCCCTTATTTGAAGCCTGAGCTACAAATATTCTCCTTTATAGATACTAGAGAGCTATCTCACAGTTTATCTAATTTTTTTCTCCTTATCCATGTTTGTGTTTGTTTAATGTCTTCTTTGCCTGATGAAGGAATCCTTCAGTAGGCCAGGAGCAAAATGATTCAAGACTTAAAAGTCTCAGTTCAAACACCACTGAAATAAATACAATCCTGAAAAAAGGGAATCAGAAAGGAATTAATTTACATTTAGGAAACAAATCCCTACAGAGGCACCCATAGGGAGAAGGAAGCCATGTCAACAACATCATTATGGTGGCAATTAAACCCATGTCCCTTTTTAGGCACATATATTAAAAGGGGCAAGATTTCAGCCACATCCTGGATGCTTCCATTTTGATACCACTGACTTTTCACTGAAGATGCACCCAACCCCTCAGCTGCTGCATTTCAACAAAACATTTAACATTTTAAGAGTTAATTCCAGGTCTTAGAATCAAGTCAGATTTCAACTTTGGGTGAATTTCCCAATTCACTGTAACATTTTGAGGTGTCCACCCAAGGATGCCATATACTTTTAACCTGGTGATTTGCCCCTTTTTTCTGAACTCTTTGGGACCTCTCAAGATCATGCAGCTAAATTATGAGCAAACCGCTCAAAACAAACAACACAATACAAACAGCACAATAAAATGGGGACCTTACTCTTCTCTTTTGGCTTAGTGCAGCAATTTTATTAGCTACAACAGAAAAAAGGAGCTGAGGCTTATTTTACCTCAGTAACAAGAATCACTCTCCTTGTGACCTATGTGGACCTGCTCCTTCCTCTAATTTGGAAGCTACAAGTTTATTGATGCAAAACAAGACGTTCAGGGTAATGGTTTGTCCTGTGGTATGATCATGTACAGCAACCTGGGGGAAATTCACATTCTGAGGTCATTATTTGCCAGCGTTCCTCCTCTCCAACTCAGTGGCAGCCAACAAATGCCTTTGCTATTTGGAAAGAAAATCATTACGTAGTCGTGACCTTGCATGTGACATCTAATCTCCCCAGAGCCTAGCTTTTGACAGCCAAAGAATCCTGAATATTCAACCATCTGGTTGTTAACTCGTACTGTTAAAATGTACTTCGGGGTTACAAGTCATAAGCAGCCATGCACAACATATCTGACACAATTCCTCTGCGACTTTCCCTGTGTAATATTCTTGTTTTTTCTCTTTGTCACAAGCCTGTTCCCTTCCAGGCAGAAGAAGAAAAAATATCTCATCTTATTTCATTGCCTCAGAGGATGCAGCCAATATATACCTCCTTCTAACACTATACAGCTTTGGTTCACGTTCACAAGCACTGTATCTCATGCAGAAAATGTGTATCTCAGCAACAGATCCTCACATGTTGAAGGACCTTGTCTAATCCACCACTCTCAATATGTGAGACAGTCATGAGAAATTGGTTGATGCTTAAAAAATCAAAAGTGAATTACAAATAATAAACCAACTAAGGGACCCAGACAATTCTTTTATGTTGGGTTTACAAAAAAAAGTGTGTTAAAGCTCAGATTAATCTTATGAGAAGTGGGGGGGGGGGGCGGAGGATNTAATCTTATGAGAGGGGGGGGGGGGGGCGGAGGATTGAAACGTAATCAAGTTCTAGGACATTGTATGAATGGAGTAAAGAATAAGATTGTTAGAAGTAAGAGGGAGGAATTTTCAGTTGTTTTATTTGATCCAAGTTAAAATAGATATGTTGCTATTTCTGGCAACCCTTAGTGGACTTTTGCTGACACTAGGATTAAAATGACAGCGCTTTATGGATTTATTCATAGCTCGGAGATGGGACATGGGATGAAGAATTCATTGATTGTAAATTAAGAAGAGATGAAAAATTACTGAAACTTTTTTAAAATGAAGATTGGAAATCACTTCTTTATATTTTTCTTTTCTTTTAGTTTATTCCTTTCTTTCTCTTTCTCCCCCTCCCCCCCTCTCTGTATTAGTTTTTACTATTGCAATGATAACTTTAATAAAAATAAAATAAAATTACTTTTTAAAAAAGGTTAGCAACTTTCAGCACCAGAGACAAATTGTGTATCTAATCACACATGCCCAAATAAAGCTGTTTTGCTCTGTTCTGTATTCCTCTGCCTCAAAAAAGGTGAATGAAAATTTTCAAACATTTTATTATGCCATGTTTCCCCGAAAATAAGACCCAGTCTTTTTTTTTATGCCAAAAGACACATTCAATTGCCAGCGTTCTGATGTCACCCCATGTTCAAGTCTTTTATAGATACAACTTCAAAGCAACTCCAATTAAACTGGTCTGGTGGTCCAAACCTTGAATCACAAATTTGGTTTGATTCATGTCATCCTAGAAATTTGAATCACCGATTCTATTTATGAATTTGATTTTTATCTCACTGTGATTACTTTATAAGAAACTCAAACCAGTGAACATACATCATATTCCCCATAATAACCCTGTGAGATGGGTTTGGTTGAAAGAGGGTAACTGACCCAAAGTCACTCAAGTGGCTTTCATGCCTAAGGTAGGACTAGAACTCACAGTCACCTGGTGATTGGTCCAAAGTCATCCAGCCAGGTTTTTTGCCTAAGGTGGGATTAGAACTCAGACTCCTGCTTGCCAGGCCAACACCTTAACCGCTATCCAAAGGGGCTTTCAATAACTCCTATAAGCCCCAGTAATTAACCATGTGAATGGAGGATTATGTGAACTACAGTTAAACACATATAGAGAGCTTTCCTCCGCTGAGGGATGACAAAAAAAAATTACTTGATGTTCATTTCAGTACAAACATATCTAAATTAAACTTCCTCACTCCAGACACAAATTGAAAGACGCCAGGCTGCCAAAATCCATTATTTATTCTCTTCCTTTGCAAATCTATTTGTTAAAAGTATGCAGAAGGCATAATAGGGCAAACTGCACACACAAATGACATTACATCAGGGAAAAACTGTTTGCAGTCAACATTAAAGAGAAAGCGTTGGTTAAAAAAATTCACTGGAGCATTGACAGTTAGTTGGTTGGGTTTTGAAACAATTTGCCAACTGATGAAGAAGGGGACCAAATTAAACTCAAGGCTGGAAAACTGAGAAAATGAATAAAATTGAACTTGACAGATCCATTCTTCCCAACTTTTTCCTTAGTACACTACCTGGTTCATTTACTTTAAGTCATCTGCGGCTTGACTTGCTTATTTTTGAATTACTTGAGGTCTTTAAGCTCCAGGGACTATGTTCATTTTCTAACTAGAACATGCTACGGTGTAAAGAAAAGGGATTGTTTTGCAGCGGACTTCAAAAGCATGGCCCCTGCACCAGAAGGTAAAGCTTTTCTTTAAAAAAAAACCAACATTGTCTAATGCAGTGGTTCTCAACCTGTGGTCCACAGATTACTGGAAGTCTGCAGTGTTGTCACAGGGGGTCTGGGCAGGCTGGAAGAAATGTTATGATTTAAATCACAATCAAGGAACTGATTGATAAACTAATCAAGGAGAGAAACAACCTAGAATTAAGGAGAAACCTCCTAACAGTGAGGACAATTAATCCATGGAACAGCTTGCCTTCAGAAGGTGTGGGTGATTTTTTTAGATGAGACTGGACAGCCACCTATCTGAAATGGTATAGTGTCTCCTGCTTGAGAAGGTGGTTGGACTAGAAGACCTCCAAGGTCCCTTCCAGCTCTATTCTGATTGATGGATCTTAAGTCAAGACTTGGTGGTCTGTGGCCATGGCCACAAAAGGTATTTAAAGGGGGTTTGTGGTGAAGAAAAGGTTGAGAACCACTCATCTAATATACACTTCAGCTCCCAGAATTCTCCAGCTAGCGTGCTGGCTCAGGAATTCTGGGAGTTGAGGTCCACACATCTTAAAAGTTGCCAAGATTGAGAAACATTGTCCTAATGCACAGGTGTCAAACTCGATTGTGTCACGTGACATATCACGTCCTATTGCAACATTTTTTGCCTTTGTGGAGCTGGGATGGGTGTGCCCTGCGCGTGATGCACCCAGCTTGTGAGCTGCCAGTTTTACAGGCCTGCATGCATTTAGATCTAATTAGACGTTTCCCAAAAATAGGTCAAAGCTTCTCTCTCTCTCTCTCTCTCTCTCTCTCTCTCTCTCTCTCTCTCTCTCTCTCTCTCTCTCTCTCTCTCCCTTTCTCTGTGTGTGTGTCCTGAATCCCATTTTGGCAAACTAATAAATCAGGGATGTGAAAGGTACAGCTCAGGATCACATGCAATCCAAAAGGATCACTTTTGTGATCCCAGATCCTATGCATTGGGGCAGGAGGGGGGGGGACTATTTATTTATTTTTCACATTTCTGAACTATCTGTCTCCCTCAAAGTGGGATTCTGGGCAGTGTACAATAAAATGTTAAAAAATATAAAATGGTACACATAAAAGTTAAAAACTTAGGAGGAGGCAAAAGTGATTAAGCACTATTAAAATCAGTTTAAAAAGTATGAAAGGGGACTAAAAAGCCCCATGGCTTCATGGTCCTTTGGGATCCTCATCTGAGGCCACCAACCCATGTTTTAATCCCTTTTTAGAAGGCCGGGAGAGTGGTTTTTTTTAAAGAGATAAATATCTTAAGCTAGGGTGTCTGTCCAACTTGGCAACTTTAAGACTCATGGACTTCAACTCCCAGAACTTCTCAGCCAGCCATGCAAAATGTCTGGAAAAGGCCTCTGGCCCGGCATGCTTTTGGAGTTGGCCTTTGACATGCTATGGAAAGCCTTGGATAGTTTCCTAACTGGAAATTTATTCCCATCTCTGGGCATAAATGTGCCAATGGATATATATCTATGCCATAATTAAAGGCATTATGCTTGCATGCCTTTAGGGAGAGAGAAAAATCAAAGAGGCCAATTCTGTGAACGCAACTGCGCACAATTTTCACTGTATGCTTGGACCTGAGGTGGAAAAATGACAAACAGGAGATTGAAAATTCAGGGGTGGGGGGAAACCCTCAAAATACAAGACAAGGCAAACCAACAAAAGGAAGAAAGCTTGTTATAGAAAAAAGTATTTTCTATAACTTCGGGATTTCTTTTCCACTACTTCAGCGTTATACTGAGATTTAGAATATGGGGCAACCAAATCTACTTTCACAACGTAGAGATTTTATCATATTTTAAAATTTTTATTTAACCTCCTGTCACGTGGTAGGCACAGAACCAAGCTTTTTAATCAGTTCTTCATTGCTGTTTAGTTTATATGGTGCTTTTGATTTTATTTCATTGGATATGTTTTTATTCAATTTTTGGGAGGGAGGGAGAATACTGTTAAAAGAGGAGACTCTGAGTTCTAATTCTGCCTTAATTTTCATTTCATGAAATATCATACATATCTTATAGAGCCAGTTTTGACCTAGTGGTTAAAGTGCTGGTCTAGAAACCAGGGGGCAGTGAGTTATAGTTCCACTTTAGACATGAAAGCCGGCAGGGCAGTCATATAGTACTTTCTCAGCCCAGGTTGTTATTGTGGGGAAAATAGGAAGAGTAAGAAAGTTCACTGCTTTGAGTTACTTATAAAGTGATAAAGGCGGGATAAAGATTAAATAAATAAATACCTCTTTTATGGCATGGGGAAATGATGAATATACCTTCAAAAAAGATGGATATATTTGATTTATCTTTCTGGTTTATGCCTGAAATCCTAATTCTATTTATTTGTATAAGTAGAACCATTTAAACAATCACTGAGAATTGGTAACCTAAATCTGGTTCAGCAGTGTTATCCTGAGACCATCAAAAATGGAATTAGAGCCACATGGAGGTGAAGAACTCACTCTCGATTTAGGTTGAAGTCCCATTCAGAAAATCCGGGGTGGGGGGGGGAATCCAATTTCATGAAGAATACACTCTCTCACTCTCCAGACCTTAACAGATACAAGTACTGTTTGACTTATGACCACAGTTGAGCCTAAAATTCCGGTTGCTAAGAGAAACATTTCCTAAGTGAATTTTGCCCCATGTTACCACATTTCTTGCCACAGTTGTTAAGTGAATCCTGCAATTGTTAAGTTGGTAGCACGGTTATTCAATGAATCCGGGTGATAAATACAGTTCAAAAGATCATTGGTTGCCCTCTGCCCTCCGTGGAAAACTTAGCCAGGTCCCGCTGCCAAAGCAGAATCAAGACCATTATAGAAGACCCCTCACACCCTGGCAATTATCTTTTTGACCTGCTGCCGTCTGGACGGCACTTTAGGTCAGTAAAATCCCACACCACTAGACTAACAAATAGTCTCTTTCCCTGGGCCATCCAAACCACAAATAAACACGGTCACTACCTCATTAAGATGTGAAATCTCAATACCCCATTCAGATGTATAATAACATATTACAGTACAATCCATCTCTTGTGTATTATACTTGGCAACGCATCACAGTCAGTGTTGGATGTATATTTTGTGTATAGATATTGTACTCTTTAATTGTAATGGAGACGTGGGTACTCTATTTTTCTTATCTTCATTTTTAAGTGCTTTGGTTTTATTGTATTGCGAACAGTTGCTGGGGTGCATCCACATTTTCATTGTACTTGTACAATGACAATAAAGTTCTTCCTCTTCCTCTTCCTCTTCTTCTTTTTTTTCTTCTTCTTCCCCATTGACTTTGCTTGTCAGAAGGTCACAAAAAGGGATTGCATGATCCACCCAGGACAATGCAACCATCATAAATACCTACCAGTTGCCAAGCATCTTAATTTTGATCATGTGATCATAGGAGCTGCTGCAATGGTCATAACTGTGAAAAATAGCCATAAGTCACTTTTTTCAGTGTCGTTGTAACTCTGAACAGTCACTAAATGAACTGTTGTAAAATAAGGATTACTTGTATATTATTCAACCCAGAATGTGTCAAAAAAGGTGGTACTTCAAATATAATGTTTAAAGGAACTTATTTGCCCCCAAAGAGCCTTCTGAGCAACATTGTACAAAAAATAGCCAATTTCTGACTCAGTTGTACAAAAATGTACAATTTCTGCCTCAATTGTCAACTGTCCTCATCTGTGGAGATGTCAGATTGAAGCAAAACAAGGACACCACCTTATCAGTGACCATATCACCAGAACAATCCAAAGTCCTGCTTTCAACATTGCCAATTATTGATGACCTAAGCTGGAAAAGAAGAAAAAAGCAAGATCTACCAGAGAACAAGTAGAAAACCCCACAGGTAAGAGTTGAAGCACAGCCATGCTGTGAGACATATATAAGAGACAGGAAAAACAAATATCCTAAGTGTGTCATATCATCAAATGCGTTCAGCTGCTAAGAATCAGAATAATAGCCTTTTAGGAGGAAGAAAAGCCCAATTTATGCTTTTGCCTTTGATCTATACAAGCTCCAGCGAACTACAGATACATAAGAAAGGTTTTGTTTTTTTGAACGACTCAGCAAAAATGTTTACACAAGTCCATTTTTATACATCTCCTTCTCTATCCCGATGCTGCGAGGAGAAGTTTCTCCCTTCCAACAGATGCTTAGGATGAAAAAAAGTTCCTTCCTCCTCTTGTAGTAAAAGACAAAGAAAGCACACACACACACACACAGAGCCCATTGTGTGCATGTCTATGCTGTTTGTGCAAAGTGGCAGGGTTCAGAAATTGGATCCGAGTCTTCCCTCTGTTTTCAGCAATATTGTCTGAATGCCAGATTTTCAAAACTGCAGCCTTCCATTCCCAGAAATATAACAGCCCAGAAGCACACTGCTTTATGAAATGCCACAGAAATATTAAATGCCTCTCCAGAGTTAGAATCCAGAACAGAATAAAATTTTGCTTTTAAAAAAAAAGAAAAAAGAGAGAGAGAGAGAGATGTTCAGGAAAGAAATAGATTGACCTACCTTTTCAGCATACTTGAATCTGACGTAGAACCAGCTTGATTTAATCATTGTTTCTGTTTAGAAGAGTAGAAGGAATAGGTAGGTTTACGCGGTTGTGTGTATGTACGGAAAGGAAGGCAAAACCCAAGAAGATCTCCAGAACAAAACAAACAAACAAAAATAGATGGAGAAAAGAAGACAGGGAAAAAAAGATATGATTGTTCCTTTCGCTCAGATAGCTTCTTTGCCCTCTTGGAGAAGGCAAGCTGGGTTTTTTGCCTCTGTAGATCTGCTGCTTGAATGCTTCTGACTGCTCTTCGTCAGCTTGGCTGCTTACCAAGAGACTTCCACAAGCGGACTTCTTCTACATTCCTCGCCAATGGCACATGTCAGTAAATCCAAGAGGGCTGGCTTCAGACTTGGCAGTGGCCCAAAACCGTGACCTCTCTTGGCAAGCTAAATAATGAATTCCATCACTTCCCTCCCCTCCTCCAGACACAGATTAACACCTGGCTAAACATTATTCTGATAACCAGCAGGCTGAGCAGACTTTGGCTGGCCAACTGCGGTCACTTTAACGGCCCCCTGGATACTCCCCATGTCCCCTCTGAATAGAACAAACAAACATCAGAGGGAGTTGGGAAGACCATCTGTCACATAGACCCTCCTCCTCTTCTTCAAAAAATAAAAGTAGAGATAAGCATAACTCAGAAACAAGAAGGAAGCACTGATCTCCCTCCCAACCTATTATCCTATGTTCCTTATCCAGTTCTGTCATTAAATTTTTTGATATTCCAAAGGCAGGATTGATCTTCAGTCCTTATACCCTCACTCTCAACTCCTACTTTGATTCCTGCATTCTTACTCCTGGGCCAAGCTTGAGATGACCCACATTTCAAAGAAATATCTCTTACAGTGCCAGACAAATTCAATCTCATTATTCCTTTAAAAAAAAAAAAAAAANCAGTGCCAGACAAATTCAATCTCATTATTCCTAAAAAAAAAAAAAAAAGATGATATATTTTGCATCACCAAAGCCAAGATTTAATACATAAGGGATGTTAAAGCTTTGTCTTAGCCTAAGCCAGACACCCTTCCTGCTAATTCCAGATAAACCCCAGTTAGTCTGCAGCACACAGGCTGTAACTACTTTCCTCTTCTGCTGTCTGTGAGAATCAAGTAGAGCTGCTGTCAAAATAAATTGAATGTTTCTACATCGGCAATTCATGTTCCCGGGATTGTACATATGTTCTGACCTAGGTTTCCCCTAATAGCATGAAGCTGAGTTCTCATCCCAATAAACCCCTTTTATTTGATTTACAATGAATTTCCTCTCCAACAAAGTCCCAGCAAACAGTCTTTCATGATAGTTCCCAATTACAAATCTTTATCAGGCCGCTGCAATATTTGGCAAGCATGCCAGAGTGAACTAATTGTCTCCTGCAAAGCCCCACTCCCCTTTCGCTCCTCTTTTATACTCTAGGGGAAGGGCCATTCACCATCCACCTGTGGCTTTACTCCCAAGTCAGCCCTTGTTCCTCAGCTGTTCCCTTCATGTGGCAAATCTGTGCATGCATACATACACTGGGAACAGGCTCTAACTGTTCTTCTGCCTCACTGAAGTCTGACTCCAAAGGCAGTTGAAAAACTGTTAGATGGCCCTGGCCCCATCTCTGCTTCCAATGCAAAGCACTTATCTGAGCCTTCCCCAGACTCCAGGACTAGCCCATGCTCCTCCCCAACCTCTTCACTGTCTGAATCTGCTGCCAGCTTTACTGGCCGCTGTTAGGCCACAATATATAATTATTCTTATCACAAGGAACAGTCAATTCAAACTGGGGAAGAAGAGCACGGTCAAGATTTTATAGAGCCTGGCCATAATTGGCTACAGATAGTCCTTGACTTATTCACTTAGTGACCTTTCAAAGTTATGACAATACTAAAAAAAGTGACTTATGATTGGTCTTCACACTTACAACCGTTGCAGCAACCCCACAGTCAAGGGAATAAAATTCAAGAGCTTGGCAATTGGAATGTACTGATGATGGCTTCAGTATCCCAGGGTCATGTGATCACCAATGGCAACATTCCCAGTTAGCTTCCAAAAAGCAAAGTCAACGGGGGAAGCCAGATTCGCTCAAGAACCATGTCAACTTAACTGCAAGGGATTTGCTTTACAACCATGGCACAAAAGGTTGTAAAATTGGGTGTGATTCACTTCCTTAATAAGGGCCTCAGTTGTGGTCATCAGCTGAAAACTACCTGTATCAGACGAGAGAATGTCAAGACAAATTGTGAAGATGCTAGATTAGAAGTCAGGAAATACGATTTCTAATTCTTCCTTAGGCATGAAGGATGACTCTGGTTCAATGTACTTCTGCTTGAGTGAGCTAATAGGTCTAGCAAATAAATAGAAGACTTAACATACAGTAACTATTACATTATCCACAGTAGAAGCCAAAGGACTTTAAGAGGTGGTGTGAGATCATTTTTGTATATTTTCTGAAGTCTGATTGAAAGATGTTAAGGTGTTTATGAAGACTCTCAGTCATCCAGATCATACTGTAGGTGTCCCAAAGGTGCTCTTTTCAAAAGGCAACAACTTTGCTTTTCCTTGAAGATGTTTTGCTTTTCCTTAAAGAAGCTTCTTGAATGAGGAGTAAAACATCTTTAAGAAAAAAACAATGTCTAAGTAGCGTTAAAAAACACCTTTGGGATAAGATGTTAATGTACTTGGAGTAAACCGCTAATGATCTCAAAGCTCATAACTGGAAGACAAGGATGAAGTATCTTTCAAAAATTGTTCTTACTTCCTAACTTACATGAAAGTAACAGAATTCATATTCAGAGAAATGGAAGGAGTCATTCCAATGAATTTCTCTTCTCAAGAAAAGAGGAAGTCTTGAACAGTTTCTTGGTGATGAGACATAATTAGAGAAGTAATTGTATCCTTCTTTCTCTTTTCCTTCCCCTACTTCTCTTTATGCATTTATTTAAACCATCTGTTTACATTCTTCACGTTTGCCCTAAATCAGGGCTCTCCAAACTTGGCAACTTTAAGACTCGGGGACTTCATGATGGATGGGGAATTCTGGGAGTTGAAGTCCACAAATTTTAAGGTGTGAGTTTGGAGACCCCTGGGCCTAGATATTCAGGAGTCTTGCTTTTGAGGTGAAAAATATATAGAGGAGGAGGAAGACAAGATTCAGCAGCAGAAACTTTTTATAGTTTCTTAGAGAAAGGAGAAAATACAATGAGGGAGCTTCAGGAAATGAAATACCATTTCTCATTTAAAATATCTGGGAGGGAAAAAATATTCACATCTATATTCATAGCCTGCTTCTTCCTTGTTCTGGCACATTCCCATTTAAAATAATCTAATTGTGCAGCCTGATGATGATAATGATTTACAGTACAGCATACCGGAAGTGTTCATTCCAAAAAACAAAAGGTACCAGCTCTGAAATTTATGTAAAACAGCTAGCTGAAGAGAAACAAGAAGAAGTGACAGATGTGACTATATATCAAACCCAAACAAGAGCAATATTTCAATTCCATCCTGTTCTAATGCTCTCCTAATTGTCAAATCAGTACACACACACATACACACACACACACACACAAGCTCACATCTGTCTCTGCCTTGTTGCTAAATAGAAGATGGATCTGGAATTATGCTGTGATTAAAGAGAAGAAAACCATATGTCCCGACTAAACCCTCTTTAAGCTCCTACACTGCTTTGCAAAGAATAATGAGGTGTATTAAGGAAACTATACAAGTGCTACTTGAGCTTATGGATTATATTCACCAAGATCGATTCCCTGGAAGATGGTTCAACCAGTCGGGGAACTTTGGCAATCTTCCCAGTTTCAAAGCCCCCTCCAGAAAAAGAGAAAGTTGAGGAAATGATTAGATTTCAAGCCCTACTTCTAGCAGGTGGGGGCAAGGGTCTACTCTTCCCATACAATACATGATTAACTTACGGCAAGGCTATATTCTCTCTCTCTCTCTCTCTCTCTGTGTGTGTGTGTGTGTGTGTGTGAGGTTTCCAAGTGATAAAATCCATTTTAACACAAAAGAAAAGAACAAAGTCCATCTTCCAAGCAATTTCTTTATTTAGGAAAGCATCAAATTTTGCAAAGTCCGTGGTAATTCTGGATCTGACCAACCCAGAATTACCCCACAATATTAGAAGTTAGAAACAACCCCACAAAGTCACAATCTCCAATAGAGTATTCAACATTGCTTGATGTCATAAATGTTACCTCAAGGGGCTGAGCACAATCAGCTCATTTTCCCATGGGAAGAAGATTCACCTAGCCTAAACAACTCCTCTCTATATGCAGGCCTCCCCCTTAGGAAAGTGGCAAGCCCAAAACCCTTCCCCCATAAACTTCTAAAGAGAAAGTAAAAAAAAAGAATATATACTATATATTAGCCAATCCAAAATGGCTACACATATGTCAATTTCGGACTTGACACACACTCTCTCTCTCCTCTTTCTCTCTCTGGGTGAGAGAGAGGTTGTGATGAACACAAAATGCAGTAAAAAAGCTGGAACACCTCCTCACTAGTCCAACACCATGAAACAAGGTACACACCATCAACTTCATGGCAACCAAAACCCTAGCCACTATAGAAAACCCCAGCCACAGAATCATCAGAGAAGCCATAGGAGATTGAAAAAAAAGACCTTAAAGCATGAATAGAAGAGATGATTCCACAGACTTCAATCATTTGAAGCCTGCCACTCTCAAATAGAAAGATCTCCACACAAAAGCCAGGCAAACACCTGGGCACAAACAGACTCCCGTCCTTTCACACGAAGCCAAGCTGCACTGAAAGCCTCCAATACAGGAAACACAGTGTTGCACGCCAATCAAAGCCACAAATAGACAGAAGAAACCAGAAAACATACCAATTCAAAACAACTCCAAGAACAAATAAACACAGACAAGACTCCCAACCAATCAGGAATGTACACAAAAACCATCCTGGACAGCAATAGGCTAGCCTCAATTTAAAACTAATGGCTGTGATAGCCTGACCCACATTACGAACTCAATACAGAAGCCTGATGATGGCAGATGAGATTCTGCTGAAATGTTGCTACAACTTTAAAAAGCACTACAATGACATGGGATAATACCAGATAAGGAAGCTGAACAGCACACATGTAAGTCCACGCGAAAACTTAAAAAAAATAAAAAAACAAATATATACACACATACATACATACATACATACATACATACATACATACATACATACATTTATTTGTAGATTTTTCACGGGTACAGGTATGTAGGTCTAGGTGTGTTCGGGTCTTTTCGCTGTGTAAGATTAAGAGTACTTGGTGACATTTTGGTGAGGTCCACTGGCCATCCTTAGGCTGGTGCTTTCGGCTCCGTGCCAGTGCAAGCAGTCTGTGATTGGAGCTGCCATCTCTCTATAAATACTGATGGGGGGGGACTGGTGTGCTGAGCATGGTTGGCTGCGCTGCTGCCTCTTGATTGGTTGATGGAGTGATGTTGGTATAATGGGGCTGTGTGATGGCTTGTGAGTTTTTGTTGTGGAAATATCCTGGATCTATGCTGTTAATCTCCTGGGTTCCGTTTGTTTTGTGGTGATCTTTTTCTCGCATTAGTCCTCCCATGTTTTATGTGTTGAGTAATGGGTTGTGTGATGGCTTGCGAGTTCTTTTGTTGTGGTTATCCTGGGTCCTGTGTTGTAATCTCCTGGGTTGTTTGTGTTTTGATCTCTTTTCCATTAGCCTCCTATGTTGTAACGGCTTGGGTAATGGGTTGTGTGATGACCTTGTGAGTATTATTGCTGTGGTAACCTTGGTCTTGTGCTGTGATTTCCTGAGTTGTTTGCTGTGTTGCGACTTCTTGAGTTCTTGTGGTCTAATTTCCTGAGTTTTCTGATGTGATATCCTGAGCGGGTGGCTGTGATGTCGCATTCTGGGTTTTGGTCTGGCTTTGAGCTTGGGGTCTGGGTCTGTGTTCTTGGCATGTGTCAGCTTGTTTGGTTTTGGGGTCATGGGGTGTGACAGCTGGCGAAGCACACACACACACACATACACACATGTACACACAATATGTGTGTATATAGCATGTAGTATATAGTATATTAGAATAACATAATTGGAAGGAGCCTTGAAGGTCTTCTAGTCCAACCCCTTGCCGAGGCACGAAACCCTGTACCATTTCAGACAAATCTCTTCTTAAAAACTTCCAGTGTTGGAGCACCCATAACTTCTGGAGGCAATTAATTGTTCTAATGTGACATTGTCTAATGTCTCTAATGAGACACTGTGCATGATCTGAAAACAGTCCAGAAGAAATACACGGAACCTCATGAAAGCACAGTTCTATGAATTGTTAACTAGGGCATACAAAACCTTTGCCAGACCAATTCTCGAATATATCTCGTCTGCCTGGAACCCGCACTGTATAACGGACATTAACACAATTGAGCGGGTTTAGAGGTAAATCTTGAGAAAAGTACTCCACTCCTCCACTCACAACAGAACTCCCCTATACCTCTAGGCTCGAAATTTTGGGCATGGACAATCTAGAATTGTGCCGCCTGTGGTCTGATCTAAGCATGGTACACAAAATTATCTGTTACAATGCCTTACCTGTCAATGACCTCTTCAACCTCAGTCACAACAATACACAGGCAAACAACCAATACAAACTCAAGGTAAACTGCTCCAAACTCGATTGCAGAAAATACAACTTCAGCAACAGAGTGGTCAACACCTGACACGCCCTACCCGGCTTTGTTGTTACAGCCTCAACCCTTCACAGCTTCACCCTCAAACTGTCTACTAAGGACCTCACCGCATTCCTAAGAGGTCCTTAAAGGGGGCATGCATAAATGCACCAGCATGCCTACCATCCCTGTCTTATTGTCCCCTTTATCTGTATTTACTTCCTTTATTCATGTTTATGTTTATACTTATACTTGTTATCATGTACATGTTTGACAAACAAATAAATATTGCACTACTCATTAAAGCAGTCTCTGTTTTGTTTTCAGGCTTCCGCACACAAGCCTGAGAAAAGATGCAGTGGCTTTAAGAGGCCCATTGACTTGAATAGATCAACCTCTCCAGTCATCTTTTTTCAGGATCACATGAAAATTGCACTGCATGAATGAATCATTAATAGGTGCTGTGCTCATTAACATCTGAAGCACTTTTGGAAGTCAGTGCAGCTCTAAGGAATACATTATGACAAAGTTTGAGAAATTGTGAGAAAATGGGACCCGAGGAGTTGGGCTTTATCCAAGAAATACTCTCTAGATATGAGATAGATGGAAAGAAAGTGTTTTCAAGAGACCCTGCTTTAATTAATTCACTACAACTGTGGATGATTTGGACTGATTTAATTTAATTCTCAGTTGTATCTGTTTAGTTGGTTTTGCCAGCCACATGGGGCTCAACAAAAAGGCAGCCTGGGAAGAACTGACAAGAGCCACAACTTGAAGTCAAAGCATCCACTGGAGATATGCAGATGGCAATAGTTTGTTAGCTAATGTAAGATTCAGAAGAGTTCATAATAAAAGTGAAAATGGAATATGAAAACTCTGGGTTGATGTTAAATATTGAAAGCACAAAAGCAATCTTCGTTAAAATATGCTTAATGAACAGATAGTTGCAGGTAAATAATTTTGTATTCTAAGATTCAGGAATAAAAATTAACAATATCCTGGTGAGTTAAAGAGAAGAGTAATCCTAAAGAGAAAGTCATTAGTAAAACACATTTGTGACAGATGAAGGCATATCTATGATAACAAATATTACAATAATTAAAGCAATGATCTTCATAGGGGTTTTTATGTGATTATGAAATCTCACTAAAGAACAGTGAGATAGAGTTTTTGAATTATAGATTTAGAGTTGTATATTGAAAGTGATTATGTAGCAGTGTCAACCATCAATGACCACGTAAGTAGACTTCCTCTGGAATGACCAGTCTCCAACTTGGCTTTTGGTCCATCTTCAACACTGTAATGAAGTCCAAGATATTTTGATACTAGTTGCCCTTTTCACCCCTTTTTCTATGTTTCCCAGCATTAAACACTTCTCTGGACAGCTTAGAACTACTATTGCAATTACAAATACGACAAATATCCGGGGCCAAATAATCATAGAATCATAGGGCTGGAAGAGACCTTGGGGGGTCTTCTAGTTGAACTTCTTGCTCAAAGAGGAGACCCTAGACCATTTGGACAAATGACTGTCCAATTGCTTAAAAATCTCCAGTAAGGGAGCACCCACAACTTCTGAAGGCAATTCATTACACTAATTAATTGTTCTGCCAGGAAATTTCTCCTTAGTTCCAGATTGCATCTCTATTTATAGATTTATAGATTAACAGAGTTGGAAGGGATCTTGTAGGTCATCTAGTCCAACCCCCTGCCAAAGCAGGAGACCCTACACCATTTCTGACAAATGGCAGAAAGTCTCAAGTGATGGTGTTCCCACAATTTCCAAGGGTAAGCTGTTTCATTGGTTGATTGTTCTCACTATCAGAAAATTTCTCCTTATCTCCAGGTTAAATCCCTCCTTGTTCGGTTTCAATCCATCGTTCCTTGTCTGGCCTACAGGCGCTTTAGAAGATAACTTGACCTCTTCCTTCCTGTGGCAGCCCCTCAAAGATTGGAACATTGCTATCATATCTCCCCTGGTCCTTCTCTTCATTAAGAGAAGCTTTAACAAGCTTCCACCCATTGCATCTTCCCTCAGGTGCTTTGGGAAATACATCAAACGTCTCCTCCCTGTTACAGCCCCTCAAGTACCAGGAGACAGCTATCATGTCATCCCTAATTCTTCTCTTTGTTAAACTAGACATACCTAGTTTCCTTAATTGTTCATCATACAGTTGAAGCTTTATATTCCTTATCATCTTTGTTGCTCTTCTCAGCATTCTTCCTTGGGTCTCACCATCTTTTTTTTTGAATTGGTGGGACTGCTTTCATAAAGTAATTTAAGATGAATTGCTCTCTTAAGGGAATTAGCAGCCACCAAAAACTCACATTCTGTGAGCCTATTATATAAGCAGATGATGGATTAGAAAAAATATTTGTTTAGCATGGGTAAAAGAAATTGAAAAATGAGGAGACAATACAGTGCATAAGATGAAAGGAGGGGATGAAAAAGCTAACTAGAATGTTTTTGAAGGAGCTGCAGAGAATTATCACCAGATATGGATTAAGATGATGAAATGTCCATATACTAACTGGGGATCAGGCTGATTTGAGTGACACCTAATTAATATAATTAGAATTTCATCATTTTCCTCTTCCAATAAAATTAGAAATTTCAACTTAGTGGGAAATAATGGAGAGGCTATTGGGATCACATTAGTGCAGTTGTTGCCAACAGGTGGGCCAGGGATAAATGATGGTCCGCAAGAAAATTTTGGTGGTCCGCAGAGAAATGCCTCCCCCCAAAGCAATTAATCCAGGCTGTGTGGGAACACAAGGCTGTGCCACTAACATGGCCCACCCACCCACTGGCCCCCACCCTTCAACCAAGTGCAAACCTTACCTTGAGTTGACCCATGCGAGCTGGAACTGGAAGATAAGACCAACGGCGGGGGAGAGAAATCCTCCCCAGGGGGCTTGCTGATGTTGGTGGAAAGTCAGTCCCATATTCCACAGCTGCAGTAGTCACAGGATTGGCCCTTTGGTCATCCCGGAGCAGCTGCTCCTCCACCCGGGTGCACTGGTCTTCTATGGACTGGAAGAGCTGCTCCAGGATGACCAAAGGGCCAGTCTTGTGACTACTGCAGCTGTGGAATATGGGACCGACTTTCCCACCAATGTCAGCAAGCCACTATCAGTCAAAATTCATATTAGTGGTCCGCAGGATTTAAAATTATGAGTTTGGTGATCCCTGAGGTCCAAAAGGTTGGCAACCCCTGCACTAATGGATGTTATAGAGCACAGGAATCACAAATTTTGTATTTCTTATTTCTGGTTGGGTATTCTGGTAGCAAATGTATAACAGAATAACAGAGTTGGAAAGAACCAGGACTGGGAATTGAATCAGAATTGGGAAACCCTCCCATATACAATGTATATTTGATTTACAGACATCAAACAAAGATTCTGGGAATTATAGTTCAGAACATCTAGAGAAAGGAAACATGGTGGCTTAGCGGTTAAGATGCTGGGCTTCCTGATTGGAAGATCAACAGTTTGAGACCCAGTATTCCACGATGGGATGAGCTGCCATTGCTGTTCGAGTTCCTGCTCACATAGCAGTTCAAAAGCATGCAAATGCGAGTAGATAAATAGGTACTACTTTGGGAGGAAGATAACAGCCTACTGTGCAATTAAGCATATGATCACGTTGGCCACATGACCATGGAAATGTCTTCAGACAACACTGGCTCTGTTGGCTAAGAAACGGAGATGAGTACAGCCCTTTAGAATCAGACAAGATTGGGCAAGGAAAAGCTTTACCTTTACATCTGAAGAGCAGTAGGTTGGGGAAACCTGTTCTCATATTTTAAGGGAGAAAAGATGGAAACCTTTCCATCCTTGTGTTGCCGGCTGAGAAGGCACACAGAGCATTTCTATTCAAAATATAGCCCTTACTGAAATTACAGCAATCATTTCTGGAGTCACACCAGAATGTATAATTCAACACGTGCAACTTTTATTTCTTTATGCTGCAGACGCTGCCCCTAATATGTTGATGAGTTTCTCCTTCTCTCTATCTTCTTGTAAATAAATAGCCACCCTTACCATTTACCCTGAATAGAGCTACTGTAAACACCACTTGATGTCTTGCATGAGAGAATTGAAAAATTCCCACCCCCAACCAAACCAAACCAAAACAAAACATGAAAAATGTACCATGAATCTTCAACCAACCCAATTCAACCTCAGCTTCTAGTGGTCATCTAGAAGAAGAAAACCAGATTGCATTTCCATAACGTATTTAGGTTGAATGTGTTTCCAAGGAAATGTGAAGAAGCAATAAGAAACTTTCTCCCTTTTATATATAATTGAACATAACTCCCCATCACTTCTTCCTGCTTTCTTCCAGAACTAATCTCAGCTTCAGGATGCAAATCCAGTTGCAAAAATTGAGCAGGGCCAATAGCAAAGCATATTATTTGGGGAGAATGGAAGAGGAGGGGGAGGGGGGAGGAAGGAGGGAGGAAAGAACCAGTCATATTTTCAGCATTGTCTGATGTTTGCTTTTGGCACATGGAAAGAGTTAGACAGAACTTAATTTTGCAATTGCTTCCCTGTTTCTAAACAGATATAATTAAGGGTGTGTGCTCTTATTTTAAAAGGAAGGAGAAATCAAATTGGCAAACTCCAATTTGTCCAAAGCTGCATGGGACCACTTAGAGTCGACCATCAAATCCGATCTCTTGCTCAGACAAGAAAATCATCTTAAGCAACCCTGCTAAACAGCCATCTAGTTTCAGCTTGAAAACATTCAGCATAGGAGAATTAACCATCCCTCCAGTTCATCTGTCACACATGCTGTTACCATTAAGACATTTTCCATAACGTTCAGCCCAAATGCGCTTGCTTGTTACTTAAAACCATTACTCTGGATCCTAATTGGAATATCTATCTGGGACAACAGAGCCATGTCTTTTTTTCCTAGCTCTTCCCCAGGGACTTAAATAGATAATGTTCCAGATTGGAAGGGAAAGAGATATTTTGGAGTGTATCTCTGGAATACCAGTTGCAACTGATGAGACTAGCTGAGTCTGTTTTGAATTGAGTAGCTGCTCTCTGAAGTTGCCATGCAATTCCATGTGAAGATGCAATTCCATGTGAAGATATCCATGTAAGATACTCCAGATAAATGTTACCCCTTGAACATGATTTATTTTCCATTTCAAAGTCCTGCACAACCTTCCTAAACAAGACAAGCATATTGCTAGTCAGATACCCTTTCTCAAGGCCAAAGTAGAAGATCATCATTCAAATGTCCTTCTTATCCCTTTTTTTTTAATCTGTTCCACTGTGTCATGAATCTTTCTCCAAGGATAGGATCCAGAATGGGATCTTATAAGCTAGGTAGTCTGATCAAGATCGTGCATAGCTCATTATTCTATTCTGAAACTAAAGGAAATTATTGGATAAGTTTATAGTTTTTCAAGCATAGATAGTTGTTGACTTACAATAATTCATTTTGTGACCGTTTGAAGTTACAATGGCACTGAAAAAAGTGTCTTATGACTGTTTTTCACATTTGCAGCATCTCTGTGGTCACATGATCAAACTGACACGTATTTATGACCGTTGCAGTGTCCTGGGGTCATATCAGTGGTGGGTTTCAAAAATTTTTACTACTTTTTTAATAGTGGCTTGGTGGGCATGGTGTGGCTTGGTGGCGTGGCAGGGGAAGGATACTGCAAAATCTTCATTCCCACCCCATTCCAGGGGAAGGTTACTGCAAAATCCCATTTCTTCCCACCCCACTAACCTGCTTTCCAGCTCCATTCTTCTGTGCAGGGCAACAAAAAAAGACCCAGCCGATCAGCTGGAACTCGGGAGGCCAAGAATAGATGTGGCAGAGCCAGTCAGAGGTGGTATTTGCTGGTTCTCCAAACTACTCAACATTTCCACTACCGGTTCTCCAGAACTGATCAGAGCCTGCTAAATACCACCTCTGAGTCATATGATCACCTTTTACAATTTTCTGACAAGCAAAGTCAATTGGAAAGCCAAATTAATTTAACAATCAACTGCAGTGATTTGCTTAACAATTGTGGCAAGAAAGGTCATAAAATGAGACAAAACTCATTTAACAACTGTCTTGCTTAGCAGTGGAAATTTGAGGCTCAGTTGAAGTCAAGGACTACCTATATACCTTCAGTCTTTTCTTATTTCCTGAAGTCCTCTCTATGACTCAAGATTTTCAGTTACGCAACTCTTATTTTTCAATCATTTTGCAAGGCAAATTGCATCTTTCACTACCTTCCAAAACATAAAATGTTCACAACTTAAAATGGGCTAATATAGTATCACAAGATGATAAGGTAAAGTGACTAGAATTTAGCATTTTTATAATCCCTAAAGCATGTTTACATTAAAGTTCATAAAGGACCATTAGTTCTCCTTGAACCACATCTTAATATCAAGGTTAATATAGCTTTCTTGTCTAACAGCACAAATGACTTCTTGATCAGTTTCCCCTTTTATTGATTTTTTTAACCTGATAATGTGTTAATAATTAATTCCCTTTCACCAGTGTTTAAGGGCAGATAACCTGTTCTTTCTTTCAGGAATTGTAAATATTCTTCTGATAAGCAGCCTTCTTGATATTTTAATTCCTGAGACTGATTTATATAGGGAAGAATCATATCCCCAAGTATCTGGACAACCTCTTGTTTTACAGATTTGTCTTACTTTTCTTGAAGAAACAAACTCAAATTTATACATTTAACACCTTCCGTTTTGTGACCTTTATTAGCTCTGGCCTTCACTGGCATAATGGATGCCAATTGAATATAGGGTGCTTTTTCCCAACTTCTGATCAGAAAACTATGGCTTTCATTCATTCTGAATGATGAAATTTTCCTTGGCAATCCTTTTCAGAGTGAGAAAGGCAGCATATAAATTTAATAAATTAGAGATTCACTAATACTTTCTTGTGAATTAACAGATTAACAGAGTTGGAAGGGACATTGTAGGTCATTTAGTCCAACCCCCCACCCAAACAGGAGACCCTTCACCATTTTTGACAGATGGCGGTCCAGTCTCTTCTTGAAAGCCTCAAGTGATGAAGCTCCCACAANAGGTTGAATCTCTCCTTGTTCAGTTTCCATCCATTATTCCTTGTCTGGCCTTCGGGTGCCTTAGAAAATAGCTTGACATCCCCCTCCTCTCTGTGGAAGCCCCTCAAATATTGGAAAACTGCTATCATGTTTCCCCTAGTCCTTCTCTTCACTCGACTAGCTATGCCCAGTTCCTCAATCGTTCTTCATATGTTTTAGCCTCCCATCCCTTAATCATCCTGGTTGTTCTACCCTGTACTCTTTCTAGAATCCAATTAAATGATTTGTTCCCTCTGTGGCAGGCAAACCTCTTACCTCCAGTGATCTAGAAACTGTTTATGTACTTGCCTGATTTAGCAGCCAGGTCACATTGCTGACTTGTTGTCAACTTGCTTGTTGTCAACCATAATTTTAAGTTCCTTTTTCTCACATACCATTATAAATGCAACTATCCCGTATCTTACACTGATACATTTGATTTTTGACTGATAAATAAAGTGTTTGACATTTCTCTCTGTTTCAGCTCTCTTGTCAGGACCATTCTTAATTTCCATCTTACAGAATATCAGATGTCCCATCCAATTTGTGAATACAGTAAGTTTTCTCTGTAATTCACCCCAATCATTAATAAGTAGATAGATACCCAACTCAAGGCCAACTCTACTTACCACTTCATTCCAATTTAACGAAAAGCTATTGCTGAAGATCCAAATATAATTTTGAAGTTATTTATTTACTTCACAGATCTTCTCTCGTGTCGCTACACTTTTCCCAGCCACTGTAGAACACAGGCTCTGGCACATCGGGTGTAATCGTGGAGATCATGTGATGTACAGGGTTGTGCGTAGCAGGTGCCAGTTTAAAGGTTGTTCCATTGTTCGGGGAGCGCCTCTCCCGCAGTCGCATTCGGTGGATCCATCATGGTTTGTATCCCCGATTTCTGCACAGGCGCTTTGCATCTCCCAACTCCAGTTCTACAGGCGTTAGGCAAATGCCAATTTTTTGCATGGCTCGCTGGCTAACCTGTTGCGGAGGGATTCCTTTGGCTCAAAAGAGAGGTTATGGGGTTTCTCCTGTAATGTTGTTTGACCAGGCTTCTATCCTTGCAGCTCTGCGGGATTGCCATCCAGGGGTTGTACTGAGTGTAGAAAACTCTGTCTGGATTTTAGCCTTTTTGGTGGAGGAACATGCTGGAAAGTGGGATGGCTGACTTGTCCATCCTTCCTGTTTTGTCGCTTCCAACTCTGAAGATACATCTCTTCTGACCGTGTGGAGGGGCAATTCCAACAAGCAGGTAGCAGGTCATGATCAAATTCGGGTAGTTGAGACAACCAGAGATGGCCCCTACAAAGCTGTATTTAGAAGGGGTTCCAGCTTCTGGCATGTGAGGGAACTGTCCCCAGACAGGGCATGATATTTTCGGCTGCGGGTAAAGTAACCACGAGGGCAAGGGCAAGTGCTGCCGGGGATGGTTCCTGGGTCTGTTCCTCACTTGGAGTTTGCCAGCTTTCCCTCAAGATGTTATTCCTGCGCTCCACCTTTGCCTTTGTCTTGCTGACTGGTTCCTTGAAACTGAGAGCTGCGACGTCTAGAGTGACTCCTATGATACACTGTTTTGTCTTGTTATTCTAGTCTCTTGCCATACCGAGTGGACCTGTCAGTTGCGGTTTGCATCGCGACCCTTGAGATGGAAGAGCAACTGACTTGAGTCTATCTGGATCTTGCACCCAAAGATGGTTTAACGAGCAGTATAGTAGTGCTGGTCAGGCGCCTCTAGAGCTTCACTGTAGCGTTCCTTTCAAGTATCCAGACAATTGAGGTCAGTGGAACCAATTGGCGAGGAGACGGGGTATGCAGCCAGGTCAGGGTATCGTGCTATGCTACCAGGAAGCTTTTCCCTAGGTGTTCTGGTAGGACTGGGTTGATCGTTTGGTGTAGATGTTGAACAAGAGTTGGGAGCAAAGAACGCTCGCTGGCGGAAGCACCATTTTTCTGTCTGCGCCATACTGCTTCGATCTCCACTGAGATCAACAAAGAAGCGTCTGATTCTCCAGCATGTTTTGGATCAGAGAAGTCAGGCGTGCGCAGTCTATGTGAATCTTGTACAGCTTCTGCACAACGTACTCTGTGTTTGACTGTATCGTAGCTGCAGAACAAGTCAACAAAAACCAGCACCAGTTATGAGTCCCTTCTCATAACCATCCTCAATAAATTGATTAGGTTAAGGAGTTGGCTGTGCAAGGAACTTTCCAGGTCTGAAACCGCTGGCCTCAGGAATCAGCTGCTGATCAATAATGGGCCGCCATGCGATTCAGGAGTAGTCTCTCAAACAGTTTGTATGTATGACAGAGCAGGCGATGGTCGGAAGTTCCTTCGGGATGGCAGGATTTTTGCAGGCTTCAGGATAGCCACAATCTTTTGCCCGCCTTCCATATCTTAGGTAGCTTGTTGGTTATCAGACAAACTGGTTGAACAGTTCTAGAAGCCCAGCTTGAGAGCCACTGGTCCTAGGTGTTTTTAACTTGTTCACACAAGATATCATCAAGACCCAAGCTGCTTGTGTTTTCATTGTCTTAATGCCAACAATTAGCTCAGTTCATTGTGAAGGCTCTGGTGATGTCAGAACATTTCTTGTTTTCTTCAGATGGCTTTGGTAGTTTAAGTTCTCCGAGGCATGATGGTTTGTTCCCCAGCTATCAAAGATTTGATGAGCGACTTGATCTGCTGTGACTTCAGAGCGTGGTTGGCGCTTTCAGTGTAAGTCATTCCCAGCTTCCTAATTGTCTTCCATGCTTTCTGCTACTGTGAGTCAATTGTAGAACTCAATTCAATTCTTGCCAGCTCCTCGCCTCTCTGACGACACTGCATCGATTTAAGCATTTTCCCCAACTTCCAAACAGTATCATCCAAAGGGATTTGCCTGAAGGAGATTGAATATACTCCTTTAGAGTTGCCTTTGCTTCAAGTTGATAAGCCAGGGATGTAGTTTTTCCGGCTCCTCTAGGGTATGTGTTCTGGAGGACTTTTTCACCCTTTTCTACAAGATATCATAGTTGGCTGGGAGTGCTGGAAGGTCCATTGATTGCAGTGTCCAGTTCTTCTGAGAATTTCTCCCAATTGCCTTCCTCAAGTTGAAGCGGCGTCTGAAGGGGACTGACGGGGAGTTATTGGCTGCATTGATTTAATCCCGATGGGACGCGTGTTGAGAGTGAGGATTGGGTCGAGGACGATTTTCTCACACTGGTTAGGCAAATGCTGTTCTAGCGAACACCAAAATCAGGGTTATAGCCCAACGCCTCCAACTGCCACTGATTGAAGAGCTTGGTAGGTTTGGAACTCGTGATGAGGGAAGCTCATTTGCGTTCAGACCAACTCTCAACTAGTTCTGCCATCATTGTTTGTCTCAGAGTATCCCCATAGACCATTGTGACTGTTGAAATCCCCTATGACTAACATTCACCTGTGTTTTGCAGTGGAATAATCTCCGGGAAGGCAATTCCTCCATTAGGTGGCTTGTAGGACAGAACGTCAGGAGAAATTCCCCTGAACTGGATGTTCATCACTTCCACGTTGTTGAGATACGACACTGTGATTTGTCAATGCTTATTCCGCTGCGGATTGAAAATGGCACTCCCATTTATCATGAGGTCTTTCAGCTACAAGAGTCATGGCCTGGGAATCTTGGACGATTATAGTGTCTGCCCGATGTGTCTCTTGTAGGCACAAGTACATCACATTGATTTCTGATACAGATATCAGCCAGGAGATGTTGCTTGGCTCCTGAAAGCCTTCAATGTTGGCAGATATGATTGTCAGTGCCGGTCCTGAAAAGGACCCATGCTTACGACACGACTTCTACCGACATCTTGAGCCAGATTACGTGCTCCATGTTTGGTGATAGGATTGGGTAGGTTGGTGTAGCGTGGTAGAAGGATTCGCAGGTAAACAGATACCTGACAGGGACTGCGACGTGAACGCTCCTTCTATGGCTACCTAGCTTAGTATTTAACCAGGTCAGTTCTTTGACAATTTGAAAAGAAAAAACATCAAGCTATACTATGTTTACTGTATTCTAACCATTTACTAAGGAAATTTCAAGATTTTTCAAAAGAGTTTTGATGGGATTTGTGAGTTACAAATCCAGCCTAACCCATAGTAATCAGTGAATTGTTTCTTAAGATTTACATATTTATCTCTTTATAATCTACTCTAGAACTTTCCCAAGTATCATTGTGAGACTCATTGAGCTGTCATTCCTTTGATCCTCATGTTTACCTTTCTGAAAATAATAACAATTTGCCAATGAACTATACTGTGATATCCTTAGTGTTCTCTGAGTTTGATTATTTGCTCGCAGACATTTCATTACCCAACTAGGTAACATCATTGAGTTGTGTTGGCGCAGTGGTTAGAATGCAGTACTGCAGGCTAATTCTGCCAACTGCCAGCTGTCTGATTCTCACCAGCTCAAGGTTGACTCAGCCTTCCATCCTTCCAAGGTTGGTAAAATGAGAACTCAGATTGGGGGCAATATGCTGATTCTGTGAACCACTTAGTGGGGGCCGTAAAGCACATGAAGTGGTATATAAGTGCTAGTGTTATAGCTATCATTGGTGTGACTAAGTGTAGAGTTAGCTTCCTGTTATATACAGTAATTTGTCCCACCAGTGTTCATGGGATGTGGCTTACTCAGTATCTATGGGATGTGGCATCTCTCTCTCTCTCTCTCTCTCTCTTTCATTTCTTTTTCTCTTTCTTTCTTTCTTTCTTTCTTTCTCTTTCCTTCNATCTCTCTCTCTCTCTCTCTCTCTCTCTCTCTCTCTCTCTCTCTCTCTCTCTTTCATTTCTTTTTCTCTTTCTTTCTTTCTTTCTTTCTTTCTTTCGCTTTCCTTCCTTCCTTTCTGCTACCTGTTTGCAGGTTGCAAGGAAATCTTCTTTCTAGTGATCTGAATTATCCATCGCACGTTGGTGCTACATTTTTCTTAGGGATACAGTATTCCATTGTTTGAAAATCTACACAAATCCTCTTGGCATTCAAGTAAACCGAGAGCCCTTAAGAGCCTTTAAGAAATTAGTACGCTCTAACTGTGTGCAAAAAAATAAAGATAAAAATCTTCTTTTCAAACAGAAACATTAGATTACCCTTAATCTTCCTATGGCAATTTTTCTTTCCTTCTATCCCAGGGTTGAAAAAAAAAAGTCTCACTGCTTATGGGACTGACTCTGCTGGATTTGTATCTGCTCCTTAACCAAAGAGATTCTCTAAGCAAAACAAAGTTAACAGAAACAACCTTCATTCAATAATTTTATTGATTAAACTTTCTAAAGCAAAGGAACTCCATTGAGCTGATATCATTTTTATTCTTAACTGAAAAACACACACAAAAAAAATGAAAGACATTTTTAAAATTGGATTGGTGATCTTCAACACTTGAGAAGCTTTAAACCTAATTATATGTTCATTTCTCAAGATTGGCAGCTTGAGCGTGTGTGGACTTCAACTCCCAGAATGCCCCAGTCAGCACACTGAATTCCAAATTGCCAAGGTTGAGGAACATTGATATATGCCACCTAGAGTTAGTTTTGTGACTGAGACACTATAGTTAAGTAGATGGAAGAATGCCCCAAGGATGCATTTTTCAAGAGGCAATTATAGACTTTCTGGTTTTTCTTTGAGTATGTTTTGCTTCTCATCCAAGAAGCTTCTTCAGCTCTAACTAGATAGTGGGGACCCCACCATCTAGTCAGAGCTGGAGAAGTAAAACTTCTTCAAGAAAGAACAAAGAAAGTCCAGTTGCCTCTTGAAAAAAGCATCTTTGGGACACCTTTTGACCTGGATGACTGAGAATCTCCACAGACATTTAAATGGAAGAGCTTTTACCATTGATACATTTCAAGGGTGGCCTCATATACAGTACATTGTAATAGACCAAATGGGAGATGAGGTGGTTGTAAGTGAGTGGGAGAGGATGACATTGATGCAGATGATAATGATACCCATTCAGTCATGTCTGACTCTTGGCAATTCTATGAGCCAGATCTTTCCACATCTTCCTATCTTGCATTACTTCTTTGAATTTTTCTATGGTCTGGCTGGTATTAGCTTTGATGGTGTCCAGACATTGTGTTCTTTCATGGGTTGGTTTCCTTTTTTCACTAACTCTTCTAAATACAATTGCTTTATCCAGTGAGTTCCCTTGCATGACATAGCCAAAGTAAGTGAGTTGCAGTTTTATGATTTTGCCTTCTAGTGACACATCTTGATCCAGGAAACAGCATAACTGGCATGCAACCTGTGATGCAGTCTTCCTATATTTGGGAGGCTGTCATAGAGAAGAGGGGCTTGGTCTATTCTCCAAAGCACTTGAGGGTAGGACAGGAAGTAATGGATGAAAGCTTATCAAGAAGAACTAGAACTAAGGAGAAATTTCCTGACAATGAGAAAAATTAACCAGTGGAATGACTTGCCCCTAGAAGTTGTGAATGCTCAATCACTTGATGTTTTAAAGAAGAGATTGGACAGCCATTTGTCTAGAATGGTATAGGGTTTCCTGCTTGACCAAGGGGTTGGACTAGAAGACTTCCAGTGTCCCTTCCAACTCTGCTATTCTGAGTGAGTTAGCAGTTTATATCATAAACAACAACTTAGCCCAGGTGATGAGAATCTGGGGGAAAGACCTTGAAATTATTCAGAGTCACCACCTTAATTAATTCACTCTAAGCAATGATGGGAAATTCATTTCACTCTTTTCAATATTTAGATAACTTGTGGAAATCTGTGTGGATCCCTCATTATGCCCTGCTGCTCAAGATTTGAAAGCTGGCTGCATAAATGAATAACAGAAAAGAACTATGGCCTCACTTGGGATGTCAAAAGCTCTTCTGAATCACTTTTGAAATGTGTTCATAGGTTCAGGCATGGAAGGTACAAGCAAAGTTGGTCCCATCAGAGGAGACCAGGAGGGTCCTGTGGTGGGAGACTTAAAGATTGAGTTGAATGAAGGTGAAGGTCTCTGTTATCCAGATGATGATGGTGATTTTTTTCTTCTTCTTCTTCTTCTTCTTCTTCTTCTTCTTCTTCTTCTTCTTCTTCTTCTTCTTCTTCTTCTTCTTCCTCTGTTCCTCCTCCTGCTTCTCCTTCTCCCTCCTCTTCTCTCTCCCCTTTTCTTCTCTTTCTTTTCTCTTTTTGTCTGTAGTTCCCTCCCTCTTTCTCTCTTTTTGTTTCTCCCTGTTTCTCTTCTACTCTCTTTTGTCTCTCTCTCTCTCTTTCCCTCCCTTCCCCTCTCTCTTTCTGACATGGTTTCCCAAGCAGTAGGCTCAGGAAAGGAACAAAGAGCCCATATAAGATGTATGACCTGATCTCCCACAGATGGGACTTGAATTTCAGCCAAGGGACTCATGTGACACAAAGAATGCTAGTTACCCTCTCCCAATAGGTGCAAGTCTTCAAATAACTCATTCAAAATACATTGTGTACTTCCAGAATAACAACTGGCATGTTATATTCCCCCCAAAACTGCAAGGGAAAGCACCATAGTTCAACTTCCATCCTGCAATTGGAGTGGAAAATTTAACTTCCACCTACTCACCCTTTGCTCAGCCTTTCAACAATCTGCTTCCTCTGGAATGTAGAAAGACTTGGGTATCTTTCATTAACTCAGTAGATCACTGGAGAAGGATGAAGACCCCAAATGGGCTTTTTTGGGGGAGTGGGGTTGCAGTGTTAAAAGGTTAAATGGTTCCTTAAGTTTCTACCAGGCATCAGTTTTGCAAATTTACATCCTCCTTTAACTTGTCCAAAGCTCAAACAAGGCTTAATTCTATGGCACGTCCCAATGTGGGGAATAAAAAGAAAAGGCTGATGGCATCCTTTTGCATCTTGAGCTAGAAGATGGAGGTGGAAATGCCTATTGCAAGGCGACCTCTTCTTTTCTCATTTTTTTTTCTTTTATCTAAAGTCTGAAACATGTGGATTTATGAAGGACAACCAATTTATCTATGACTAAGTTTGAGCTCTTGTCCCTTCAACTCTTAACCAGACAAAGCTTGAATGGTATATTTGCATCAATTAAAATTATGATCATTGCTCCTATTGGGCAATGAGCCAGTTTGGTCCAGTGGTTAAGGCAGCAGGCTAAAAACTAGGAGACCTGAGTTCTAAATTCACCTTAGCTATGAAAACCAGCTGGGTGATTTTGGGCTAATAACCAGGTGACTGTGAGTTCTAGTTCCACCTTAGGCATAAAAGTCAGTTGGGTGACTTTAGGCCAGTCATTCTCTGTTAGCTCAACCCACCTTACCAAGTTATTTATTTATTTATTTATTTGTTTGTTTGTTTATTTATTGAGTCAAAACTAGGAGGAGGAAGGTATATTAGATACATTATTTACCTTGAGTTGTTTAGATGGGATTGTAATAGCAATAGCACTTAGACTTATATACCATTTTACGGTGCTTTACAACCCTCTTTCAGTGGTTTACAAAGTCAGCATATTGCCCCCAACAATCTGGGTTCTCATTTTACCCACCTCGGAAGGATGAGAGGCTGAGTCAACCTTGAGCCTGGTGAGATTCGAACTGCCAAATTGTAGGCAGCTGGCAGTCAGCAGAAGTAGCCTGCAGTACTGCACACTAACCACTGCATCACCATNGGTGAGATTCGAACTGCCAAATTGTAGGCAGCTGGCAGTCAGCAGAAGTAGCCTGCAGTACTGCACTCTAACCACTGCATCACCATGGCTCATAAATGCATTAAAAATGGATTTTAAATGTGTGTTATAGCAAGATAACCAAGATTCTGTTAGTCTTCTCCAGAATCGTTGATCCTGAAGACTCCTTGGCTTTCTAGAAAGTGATTTCACTGTTGTAGGTCACAGCCTGTTTCTAATCTTCTCCCTGCCTTCCCCTTCCCTCCCCCCCCACATTACAAGAGAAACCCTGAGACAAACACACACTCCCCTTCCTCCAAACAGCATTTAGTGGTTTTCTTTAATCTTTTAATCTCCCAAATCTAATCTAGCAGCTGCCATCTAAATGACTTATGTAAAATGGAAAGGATGAGATGCAAGTTTTTTTAGCTCAAAGTATGCAAATGCGCATATGGATGGGGCAGTTTTAATCAAGGATAATCTGCGAAACTCCAGGCGAGGTTTATCACTCAAGCAGGACAAAAGATTTACCGTGGGGGGGGGGGGGGNGGGGGGGGGGGGGAGAATATCGATTGCAGTCTTCCCAAAAGACTGAAGAGTTGTGAAACTCAACCCACTTTTCGTTGTGGGAATTCCTATCAAAATATGTCTTCAAGGAGGAATGCCTTCCTTCCTTCCTTCCATTCCATTCCCCTTCTTCCCTTCCCTTTCTTTCTCTCCCTTTTCCCTTCCTCCTTCCTTCCTTTCCATTTCATTTCGCTCTCCTTTATTTACACAAGACTATCGTCCATTCCAAAGCATAATTGATCTGAAGCACTGATCAATCTGAGTCCAATTTAAAGATAAAGAACATTTAGGGGGAAAAAGAGTTGAAAGGAAGAGTGCATTGCAAAGGTTATGTTCTTGCATTTATGTAATTAAGAGAAGGCCAAAAGATTTGTGCATGTAAAGTGTTTATGGGTAAATATCTACATTTCATTGAACAATCAGCTTCTCACTATTTTGCATCCTTCTTGGCTTCCCATATTTCAATTAAATCCCAAGGGAAGCTATTGTGAGGGTATTTTCAGATCAGAAAAAACAAGAAGCCAGGGAAGCTGCACAGTTATGCAAAGCTGTGTAAGATGTTTTCTAATAATGACACCAGTTGTGGCATTCTCTACCTTATTAACCTTTCAAGCATGCATAACAGCACTACAAAGGGGAAGCTGAAAAAATTCTCAAACATCTTGAAGAAAGTAAATTTCTTATGGAGGGGAAAAAAACACTGAGAAATTTCAGCACAATATTCATAATAAAATTGGACAAGGAATTGTACCAGATCTCTGCTGTCTACAGATAGTCTAAGGGCAGCCAGGGAGGGGCAAAGAGGAATAAAATGTCCCATGCATCATGGTGCCTTCACAGAAATGGCATGAAGCTTGTAGTTGGAGAAGACTCTTGAGAGTCCTTTGGATTGCAAGAAGATCAAGTAAGTCAATCCTAAAGGAAACCAAGCCTGACTATTCTTTGGAAAGACAACTACTGAAGCTGAAGCTCAAACACTTTGGCCATCTAATGAGAACAGAAGACTCATTGGGAAAAATCTGATGTTGGGAAAGATTGAAGGCAAAAGGAGAAGGGGGTGGCAGAGGATGAGATGTCGAATAGCATCACTGACCCAATCAACATGAGTTTGGGCAAACTCCAGGAGACCATGAAGGACAGAGGAGCCTGGTGTGCTGTGGTTCATGGGCTTGCAAGGAGTTGGACATGATTTAGCAACTGAACAACATGTAATTGGTGTCAATTTATTGATAACATCATGAAGTACTGAAGTGGTTGGTGTATCTATCTAGTAATGCATTTCATGTTTTAACACAAATGCCTCCATTGGAAATGGGGACTGTCTTTTCTTCTCAATGAATAGGACCTACTTTGCCAGGAAAATTCTATTGCACCTGGAGAAGGAAGGGAAGGAGGGAGGGAGGAGAAAAGGAGGGAGGGAGGGAAGAAGAGAAGGAAGGAAGGAGGGAGGGAAGAATGGAAGGAAGGAAGGAGGGAGGGACAGAGGGATGGACGGATGGATGGAGGGAGGGAAGGAGAGAGGGAGGGAGGAAGGAAGGAAGGAAGGAAAAAGGAAGAAAGGAAGGTCTAAATTGCTATAACTTTTACAGTGTAAGGCCCTTTCCCAACTTTGTGCCTCTTTTGTACCGTATATTTCATAAAATTGTCCTGGGAAGACTTCTGAATTTCAAACACACAATCTTCCAGTAGTCCACTTTACATTTTTACCCCAAGGGAGGAAATTTTTTTTTCAGCAGACTTGTAGGAGGCATTAAAATACATTCCCTAGAATCAGCAGAACTCCAGGGTTCTCTAAGCAGCGCTGTCATCACGTAGACAATAGGGATGGCAAACAGCATTATCCGACAGCCCGTTTGTTTCACTAGCATGAAATGCCACTTTGTCTAGCAACAGCAATTTAGAACATTGCCAGGGGGTTGACTTGAAAGGACAACGGGTAATGTGAGAGTGACGGGAAACCCTGGGGAATGCTAGATGGTAAGGTATACACACCATGTCACGTTACCAGGCAGGTAGCAACAGCATGCCTGTGGAAAGGGAATACAGCCAGCTTAAAAATGAAGAAAGGACTTGTTGCAGAGAAGGAATGTGATAGAAACAAAAACAAAAAAACCCCAAACCATTCAGGATGTCAAATTTATTGTGCAAGTGGTTGGATTTCCCTTCCCCCCTCCATTATAAAATGAAATTATTTCTTCATGGATGCATGTATTTGTTTATTAAACAAATGCCGAGTTTACATGTAAGTGACTCCCTAACACTTATGAGGCCAGTGCACTACACGTAGTCCTTGGCGTATGACTGCAATGTGGCTAAGCAAGACAGTTTTTAAGTGAACTTTGCCCCATTTTATGACCTTTCTTGCCATGGTTGTTAAGTGAATCACAGCAGTTGTTAAATTAGTAATGTGGTTGTTAAGTGAACCCAGCTCCTCCATTGACTTTGCCTGTCAGAAGCTCACAAAAGATTATCACACGACCCTGGGACATTGCAACCGTCACAAATATGAGTCCATTGCCAAGAGTCTGAATTTTAATCACTTGGCCACAGGGATGCTGGAATGGTTATAAGTGTGAAAAACTGTCATAAGTCACTTTTTTCAGTGCTGTTGTAACTGCAAACAGTCACTAAATGAACTTTTTAAAGTCACGAATGTGCTGTCTAGCCAGTTATAGTTAGTTAGGAATTGGGAGCTGTCCCCTTAAGGGAATGCATCATGGTAACTGTAGTTTAGGTATCCTGGGAAATCTAGTTCATGTCATGTGGCCATATCTGTAATCCTGATTGGTCACTGAATTGACACTTCGTGGGTTGGGGGAGGTTTCTTCACTCTTGCTTGGACCCTAGCTTCGGGCTAGCACTTCTCCTTTGGCTCTACTACTATGGGATGAAATAGGGGAAAAGATTACTATCATTTTACACTATGATTTCAACTATGCAAAGAATTAGACTTTAGATGCATCTCGACATAACTGTGAGTTACCTTGAGGATACCTAATATAATCCAATCAAAGAAACTTGGTATGGAAGAATTTGTAGAGTTATCTATCTTTATATTCAGCAAGTGAATCAAAGGACAGATGTACAGAAAATTCCATTTTGTTTGTGTGTCATCTAGTTGCTGTCTAGATCTCTGACTAAAAAAGTGAATTAACCATCTCATCAAGTTCCATCATCTTCACACACCATTCCTCCATTGTGGGTAGTCTCAAATGTGCCCATCTTAGCACATCACATTTTGCTGCATTTATCATGCACAAAAGCAAACTTCCAGGGTTTTTTTTCCTAATTATTTGTTGTCAATCCCAAAAGAAAAATCTCTGCTCTCAATTGTATATCACCCTTTAAAATAATCCGAATCAGAGGTGGAATTCAGCAGGTTCTGACCAGTTCTGGAGAACTGGTAGCAGAAATTTTGAGTAGTTCAGAGAACCAGCAAATATCACCTCTGACTGGCCTCTCCCCCATCTTATTTTCTGCCTCCCAAGTCCCAGCTGATTGGCTGGGTCTTCTTTTGTTGCCCTACACAGGAGAACAGAGCTGGAAAGCAGGTTAGTAGAGTGGGGAAGGGAATGGAGATTTTACAGTATCCTTCTCCGGCCATGCTCACCAAGCCACACCACACCCACAGAACCAGTAGTAAAAAAAATTGAATCCCACCACTGGTCCGAATCAGTATTTAAATCCAGCATTTTCGTGTTACACGCCCACTGAACAGGATAAAAACAACCCTTCTTATGGTTCGCATTTCCAACATAAATTTCAAGGGCCTTTATACATTCCAGACAATTCATCTGATGCCATCTACCAATGGTGAATCATTTTATATGATTTCTAAAAAAACATAATAATCCAAAGAAATCTTTTGGTAGAATTGAGAGCCAAATCTATTGATATACAATTGTATTTGTACATAAAACAAGGGGATAAATGAGTGATATTTTTATGCCTGAGAAACATTTGCTGTTTTTCCTTTTTCTTTTGCTGTATATCCAAGCATTCGAGTTCTCAAGAATCAACTCGGGAGAAATTCCCCTCTCGAGAGAAAGAATGTTCTTGACACAGTTTTGGTGCATGTTTTCTGAACAGTTCGTGTCAAGAGCTGCTTCTTATTTCAGGCTTTTGTTGCCAAGTGTGTAACTCAAGCATTTACGCGTCGTATCTAAACTCTGCGTCAAATAAAGCATCCTTCTGTGAATCACAAAAGAGTGAATCTCTTCTCCTTTTCAAATAATTATAGACAGACAGCTTCATGCACCCAATATAAGCCAGGCAAGCTCCTTCTTTTTAAAAGATTCTTTTATTTAAGAAAGTATTCATCAATGGGAAGTCGGTATTTAATGTGCAGAAGCATTATTTATTTTCAAGAATGCTTCTATGGCATACACAGCCTGATAGGCATTCTAATAAATTTTGAAAAAAATAGTGACTTTGTTAGCGTACCCATTTATTCATTACCTAATGAATGAATAAAATCCTAAAAATCAAAATAAGCTGGATTAATGAACAGCATTGGGTGTTTGGGGGGAGGGGAGTTATTAGGAGGGGAATGGGACAACTTCCCACAGCCAGCTTGCTGTGGCCAACTCATCATGGCCAACTCTCTGCAGGATAACTCGCTGTGGGACAATTTTAATAATTCTAATTAATTATTTAAAACAAATAAAAATATGTTAATTTTTGCCATTCACATTCCATTTTGTGCCTCCTTTTGCTTCCTTTCTTTAATTGCTCTATTCCATCATTTCTTTGGTATTCATTTAACTCTTGTCCAGTCCCGCAGTGAGTTGCCTGTGGCGAAATGGCTGTGGTGAGTTGTCCTTCAGCAAATTAGCCATGGTGAGTTGGTCGTGGCAAATTAGCATAGACCAATTAGGAGAGAGTGTCAGATCCTGGCCATTTGTATCAGAAGCTAAGCAAAGTTTTTCCTTCCCTTTCCTTCCCTTTTCCTTCCCTTTCTCCTACTCACTGTGTCTTCTTATTGTATTTTTGTATGTTATTCTATAATCTAATAAAATGTTTAAAAAAGCAATTAAGTAAAGTTGGGTTTAGCTGATATGTGAATAGGAAAACCCCAGAAAGTCCAGGGATGTTGGTCAGTCCAATTGAAAAGACACCTTTTAAAAAGAAAGCTGAAGAAGCTTCTTGCATGAGAAGCGAAATGTCTTCAAAGAAAAAATCAGGAAATCCAATTAACTCTTGCAAAAAATCACCTTGGGACCTTTGAAAAGGGTTTATTCTGATACTGGTTGTCCTGAAGGTACTTTTTCAAAAGGCAACTGGACTTTATTTTTTTCCTTGAAGACATTTCACTTCTCATCCAAGCAGCTTCTTCAGAACTATTTTGAAATAATTCTGAAGAACTACGGAAACTTGACTTACAACAGTTCATTTAATGAACGTTCAAAGTTACAACAGCATTGAAAAAAGTAACACTTTTCACATTTATGACCATTGCTGCATCCCCATGGTCATGTGATTTACATTTGGATACTTGACAAGTGGTTCATATTTATGACGCTTGCATTGTCCCAAGAATTACGGGATCCCCTTTTGTGACCTTCTGACAAGCAAAGTCAATGGGGAAGCCAGTTTCACTTAACAACCTTCTGACTAATTTAACATTTAACGATCATGGCAAGAAAATTTGGAAAAATGGGGCAAAACTCACTTAACAAATTTCTCACTTGGTAACATACATTTTGGGCTCTGTTATGGTCATAAGTCAAGTATTTGAACTAATACTATTTGGAAAAATATGCTCTTTTAAGCGGAAGCACATAACACAAGAGTTG
>BHFT01027035.1:0-37916 GCA_004320025.1 Laticauda laticaudata
TTCTCCTTATTTGATATTTCCTTTTATCTCTTCTCCTTTTCTCTCCTCTCCTCTCCTTCCTTATTTGCTGTTTCCTTTTCTCTTCTCTTCTCCTCCTTATTTGATATTTCCTTTTCTCTTCTCCTTTTCTCTCCTCTCCTCTCTCCTCACCTTCTTCCTTATTTGCTATTTCCTTCTCTCTTCTCTTCCTCTCCTCCTCTCTCCTCCCATTCTTCCTTATTTGCTATTTCTTTCTCTCTTCTCTTCTCTCCTCCTCTCTCCTCCTTCCTTATTTGATATTTCCTTCTTTCTCTTCTCATTTGATATTTCCTTATATCTTCTCTTCTCTTCTCTCCCCTCATCTCCTCCTCTCTCTTCTCCTCCTTTCTTCTTATTTGATATTTCCTTCTTTTTTCTCTTCTCATTTGATATTTCCTTCTGTCTTCTCTTCTCTCCCCTCATCTCCTCCTCTCTTCTCCCCCTTCCTTCTTATTTGATATTTCCTTCTATCTTCTCCCCTGTCCTCTCATCTGTCTTGTCTTTCCCATGATTTGAGCTTGATGAGAAAGTCCACTCTTTGCACTGATTTATGGATGGCATGGTATGAAGCTGGTGTCAGCTGCCCTCATCCGAGGCCTTGCACCAGTATCCCAATCACCCCAGAACTGAGCCCATCCCCCTCACTCCAGCTCATCCTCTTCCTCTCTTTCCTTCCCCTTTTTCTAGCTTTGTGGACTTCTCAAGAAGGGGTCAATAGCTCCATTGTACTTCAAGCTGGGCATCCCACAAAGAGGGATGATCATTCTGGTGCTGAAAACATTCTTAAAGAAACAGCACTGCTTCTGGAAAAATCCTCCCCCTGGGCTTGACAGTGACTCCCCTTTATGATGGGAGGTTGATCGTAGACCCCTAACTGCTCCCCTGGAAAGAGGAAAAAAAACCCTCTGCAAATCTCCCAGGGATTAATATCTCTGGGAAATAATAAGAATAGAATAGAATAACAGAGCTGGAGGGGACCTTAGGGGTCTTTTTGTCCAACCTCCTGCCTAGGCAGGAAACCCTTCAGACAAACTCTTCTGAAATACTTCCCGTGTTGGAGAATTCACAACTTCTGGAGGCAAGGAGTTTCACTGGTTAATTGTTCCCACTGTCAGGAAGTTTCTCCTTAGTTCTAAGGTTGCTTCTCTCCTTGGTTAGTTTCCATCCATTGCTTCTTGTCCTGACACCTTGGTGCTTTGGAGCATAGCTTGACTCCCCTCTTCTTTGGGGCAGCCCCTCAAATATTGGAAGACTGCTATCAGTTGAAGTCCACCCCCTCTTAAACTTGCAAGCGTGAGCCAACACTGGGTAAGGAAGCTGAAGATCAAGGGAGAAAATTCCGAAGGCATTTGTGGGTTTAAAAAAAGAAAACAATGACAGAAAAAGGCGCTGTAAACCATTTTTTGTATCCTAACGAGGAATATGAGCTGGATTGCTGATGTCACAACTCAGCTCCACCCCAGAGAGCTCCCACATAAAGGGATAAGCCAGGGATGTCCAGCTTTGGCCACTTAAAGACTTGTGGACTTCAACCCCCAGAATGGCTGGCTGGGGAATTCTGGGAGTTGAAATCCACAGGTCTTAAAGTTGGACACCTCTGGGGTAAACTAAAGACACCCCCCCCCGCAAAGCCACAGCCTTTTCCCCTTNGTAAACTAAAGACACCCCCCCCCACAAAGCCACAGCCTTTTCCCCTTCTCCTCCTCCTGCCTCTCCCAAAGTCACCGAGAGTCTTTTGAACCCCCTCGGAGGACCCTCCAACATCAGGTTCAAGAATTCCCTGCCGACTTCCGGTCTTAAACCGTGGAGAGCTTTGCCTTCTAGACAAAGCAAGGAGGGGCGAGGGAGGGAGAAGGAGGGAGGATGCAAGGGAACGAGAAAAAGGAGACCCCCTTCCCCCTTCCCATTCTCTTCCTCTCCTCCCCCGCGCGCCCCCCACCCTCCCCGTCGTCCTCAGACACGTGTCTCCATTGTTCTTGCCTTTGGCTGGACCCAAAGAAAGGGAGGGCGCGAGAGTTAATCATCTCTTCTCTGGGAGAAAAAAGAGCCCCGAAGGAGGGCGGGATGCTGGGAGGCGGAGGAATTTGGGGTGAAGAGGAGTGCGGAATAGCTGCCAACGGGGGACCCCACCTCCTCGGTCCTGAGGAGAGAAGAAGGGGAGCAGAGGGACGTATTGGGAGGGTCGGTGGTCTCTTTCTTTCTTTCTTTCTTTCTTTCTTTCTTTCTTTCTTTCTTATCATTTTCTTTCTTTCCTTTACGTTTTTCTGGTCTATTCTTATCTTTCTTTCTTTCTTCCCTCGGCCTTATTTCCAAGCCACCGGAGCCGAGGGTCCTTGCCATGTAGCTGGCATGCGTGGTTCTTTCCGAGGCGGGGGGGGCATTTTGGGGGGGGAGAGGGGAGAGCTTAAGCGCGTAGGCTAACTGGAGTGGGACCTAGCTCGCGCGCCCGAGGCGAGTGTGTGGCCTCCCTCATGCGGTGTTCCTGGGGCGCCGCAAAGTGGTTAAGCAGACTGGGCTGGGAACACTTCCCCCTTTCCCTCCCTCTCTCCTCGCTGACCGAAACAATTCTTCTTTCTCTTCTCTCTCTTTTTTTTTTTTCTTTTTTTCCGCTCTGTCATTTCACCTTTTCGCTTTTCACGCCACCCCCCTCGCCGTTTCCTCTTCACACTCATCCTCCCATCCCCCACGCCGAGAGCGCCCCGTCCCCTGGTCAGCAGGGCCTTCCCTCCCTTCCTGGTCTCCTTCCCTACCTCTCCCCTCCCTCAGCGCAATGCCTGATGGGAGCCTTGAGGCATGAAAGGGCCAAAGCCCCCCCTCCCCGCGCGTGCCAAAGGAGAGAGAGGGAGGGAGGAGGAGGGAGCGGAGGGGGGGCGGCAGGAGAGCCGGAGCGTTTGCTGACCTCAGCGATAATTTCCCCGCACCTAGCCCTCCCCTCCCTCCCTCACCTTTCCCTTTTTCGGCCCCCCCCCCCTCCCCTTCCTCCTTCCTCCCCCCCCGCCCCGCTCGCCCCCCCTCCGCCCCGCCATCAGGCAGCCCCGCATGCGGAAGCTCTCCGAAGTGCTTGACCTCTCGAAACGGACCGGGCTCGGCCAGCGCCTCTTTCGCCTCGCCATGCCTTCCGCTCTTTTCTTGGTCAAGAAGGTCATAGGCAGGACGCCCGTCTTCCAAGCCGGGCACGGGGTTCCGTCACCCCGCACCCGCCTTGATTCCTCCGCGGCGAAACTTCCTAATTCCGCTGTCGGGCGGGGACCGCGTGAGAGACACAGAGAGACCCCGGCCCGAAAAAGACGGTAGCAGCACTTGCCGACGCCTTCGGGACTCTCGTGGCGGGGTTTGGGGAGAGGGGTCGGTGGGGGGGGAGGAGACAGGGGACCGGTAAAGTGGAGCATGGAGTGGAAGGGTCGTGGAAGGATTATGACGAGGGAAAGGCTGGTCGAGTATAGTGTGCGTTTGGGTGAAGTGGACGGGGTCTCTGTTTCTCTTGGCTTAGGAGGGAGAATGTAAAAAGGGAGGGAGGGGAGAGAGGGAAGATGAGGCCGGCGGAGGAGAGGAAGGAGGAGGCATGGAGGGAGGAGAGCGAAGAGAATATGCGGAGGGAGGGAGAGGAGGAAGGAAAGGAGGAGAGAAAGGGAGGAGGAGGAGAGAGGAGGGAGAAGGAGGAGAGGCAGGGGGGGATTGGGGTCACCAAGTTTCTCTTGTTGGGCATGGAGCTTTCCCAAAATAATGAACAACATTTCTCCTTTCCACCACCCCTCCTGCAATTGGTACTGGAGAGGTTCATCTACACACACAACTTCACTGGTTCTAATAAATCGCCCGTTCCGGGGACAAATTCCGCTTCCGGGATCGTAGCGCGCAGAAAGGTCCCCAATTTTTGCGACACCTCCGTTAGCCTGCGGGGATCCGTGGGATGGGGAGGACCTTTTTGGTTGGGACTCAGGCCTGAGGACGGATGGAGAGAGACGTGAGGGGCGGGGGGAGAACATTCTCAGGGCGGGGTTGGTGACGTGGAGGGGGAATGGGTGAGCTTACGGTCGCTCCAGCGCCAGTGAGCCATTGGCTGGGCCGGGGGCGGCGGGAGCACGTCAAATCATCTGGGGGAGCCGTCAATCTCTCCCCGACGAACTACAAGGCGCATCGGGCGCAAGGAATGAGTTGAGCGGCCTTCCGCGATATGTCTTTTGGGGTCGAATCGGGACAAAGCAAAGAGAAGGGAGAATAAATCAGAACAGCGTCGGGGTTTGCTCTTTGGCTTTAATTAAAGGTGGTTAGGTGGGTTAATCTTGGAAAGTGTCCCGTTTCAGGAGAAGGCTAGAAAAGAGAGATTAACAGCTGGCAGGAGCCCTTGCTGTGAACGTGTGCATTCACACAACACGCAGGATGAAGCCCAAGGAAGCCACTGCCTGCCCAGAAAGTCAGAGAAAGGACTGCAGGACCAGTCCATCTGGTTGGTAGTTGGTGGCTCAGGAGCTGGGAGTGTCTCTTTAAAATGGAGGGAAAGGTGTTGTGTGGACACACAACCGGTATTATTCCCCTCCTGAGGGGAAGGGGTGGAGAGAAGGGAGGGTGAGAGAAAGGCTGAGATTCCTCCCCTGTGCCTAATGGTCTTGGTTCCTCTGGAAGAGACCAGGATCAATTCAAAGTTTGCAGTCTACAAAGAAAGAGATTTAAGAGATTAACAGAGTTGGCAGGGACCTTGTGGGTCATCTAGTCCAACCCCACCCAAGCAGAAGACCCTATACCATTTCTGACAGAGGCCAGTCCAGTCTCTTCTTGAAAGCCTCAAGCGATGACGCTTCCACAACTTAACAGATTACAGATAATCAGAGTTGGAAGGGACCTTCTAGGTCGTCTAGTCGAACTTCCCACCCAAGCAGGTGACCCTACACCATTTCTGACCAATGGCAGTCCTATCTCTTCTTGAAAACTTCCAATGATGAAGCTCCCACAACATCCGAAGGCAACTTCTGTTCCCTGGGTTGATTTTTCTCCCTGTCAGGAAATGTCTCCTTATTTCCAGGTTGAATTACTCCTTGTTCGGTTTCCATCCATTATTACTTGTCTGGCCTTTTGGAAAATAGTTTGACCCCTTCCTCCTCTCTGAGGCAGCCCCTCAAATATTGGAACACTGCTAATATTGGAAGAGATGGAGGGAGGGAGGGAGGGAGGGAGGGAGGGAGGGAGAGGCTTTGTTCCCACAGCATCCTTAACTAAGTTGCCTGCAGCTGCATTCACAAACTTGCTTACCCTGGATGGGTCTTCATCTTGGTTGTGGTTTTTTGCAAAAGTGCTTTTAACCTTGGTGGTGATTGTTAGCTTAACCTTAATTTATTGGGCAAACTCTGTGCATGGTTTTTGGAGGACAGCTGGAACACTGGTAGTTTTGGCAAGCAGGTTTGCATGAGTTGTGTGAATGGGGCCAGTTGGGGCTCAGGGCCTGGCTTTCAGGCTCTTGACATCAGGTCTGGTTGTTGATTCCAAAAGAATCTTTTTCAGTCCCAATCTTGCAACACCTGCAGGCCAGTTTTGGGAGTGAGTCTGTGTGTGGTCCTGCTGTGATTGTGTCTTTTAAGTATGGAAAATAATGTGTTTTTAAAAATTATTATTTTGCTCTTTAAGAGGATTGTCCCAGGCGTTAGAAAAGAAAAATATCAAAGTGCCCTAGCAATGTTGTGTGATTTCACAAAAATTGGAACTTTACAAATGTCTTCCCCAACTAGGTACTTTGTAAGACTGTCAATAGCACTTAGACTTATACATGGCTTTATAGTGCTTTCCAGCCCTCTCTAAGCTGTTTTACAGAGTCAGCCTCTTGCCCTCAACAATCTGGGTCCCCGTTTTACCCACCTCGGAAGGAGGGAAGGCTGAGGTTGACTGGTGGGATTTGAACTGCCAAATTGTAGGCAGCTGGCTGCAGCAGAAGTAGTTTGCAGTTCTGCACTCTAACCACTGTGTCACAGAGGCTCCTTATAGAATTGCTTTATACAATTACAATCCAATGCTACAATTGCCAGCATAGATAGAAACACTGCGACTGTTTCCCAACACTAGACAGTTTGGTCTAGTGGTTAAAGCATTAGGCTTGAAATCAGGAGACTGTAAGTTCTAGTTCTAGGCATGAAAGACGGCTGGGTGACATTGGGCCAATCACCAGGAAGGTGAGTTGTAGTTCTGACTAATCTTGAAAGCCTGGGAGGAATCCTGAGAGTTGAAGTCCACAACTCTTAAAGTTGCCAACTTTGGAGACCTCTGGTTATCAGGCTGAAAAAAATCAGGTTAACAGTGACTGCAGTTTTCACCTGTTTCTATTTTAGGAGTTGAGGCGCCTTGCATGTAGATGCAGCTCAGGACAACTTGTGTGTGTGTGTGTTTGTGTGTGTGTGTGTAATCTCCCTCCCAGCCTTCCTTTCTATAATAGCAACAGAAGGAAAGGTGTCACCTGTGCTGGTTATGTATTTTTTTTTTCCACCTGCACTTTGGTTTCATATTCTGCCTGGTGAAGAAATGAGGTTTAGAGAGGGCTCTGGGTCAAGCAGTCAGAACAGAAAATGGAAGTTCAAACATATGGCTTCTTCAGCTACGGAGGAGACGGGAAAACCAGGAATCTTGTGGGATGATGAGCGGGCTTTCTAGTCCCACCCTCAAAATCTTCCTCAATCACCTGTATGAGACTTTTGTTCAGTCTTTGATTTAGGAACAGAAGGTTTTCAATAGGGTTGGAGGACAGGATAGAGAATACAGAATAACAGAGTTGGAAGGGACCTTGGAGGTCTTCTAGTCCAACCCCCTGCAGGGGAGTCAATTCCATCCTCCACAAATGGTTGCCCAAATTCTTCATTTAAGCCTCCAGTGATGGAGAGCCATGATTTCTGGAGACTGTTCCACTGGTGAATTGTCCTCCCTGTAAGGAAGTTTCTCCTTAGTTCTAGGTTGGATCTCTCTTTGATAAGAAGGGATAATAAAAGATAAGGATGGTGGGAGAGAGACAGAGACAGACAGAAAGAGAGAGAGACACAGGAAAAGGCAGAGAGACAGACAGAGAAAGAGAGAGACAGACAGACACGGGGAGGGAGTCGGGGGAAGAGAGAGACAGAAAAAAGAGAGACAGAGAGAGACACACACACACACACAGAAAGAGAGAGACAGAGACAGAAATAAAAGGAGAGAGATAGACAGAGGGGGAGGGAGAGTGTGTGTGTTAAAAGCTGCAACAGTCATAATTTGAAGTACTCATTCTCAAAGAAGAGACACACAGAGAGAGACATACAGACAGGGGTTGTGGGGGAGAGAGGGAGCCAGAGACAGAAAAAAGGAGAGACAGAGAGAAAGACAGAGACAAAGAGAGAGAGAGACAGAGACAGAAAAAAGAGACAGAGAGAAAGAGACACAGAAAGAAAGAGAGAGAGAGAGAGAGAAAGAAAGAAAGAAAGAAAGAAAGAAAGAAAGAAAGAAAGAAAGAAAGAAAGAAAGAAAGAAAGAAAGAAAGAAAGAGAGGGGGGACAGAGAGAGCCAGAGACAGAAAAAGTGAGAGACAGAGAGAAAGAGACACAGAAAGAGAAAGAGAGAAAGAAAGAAAGAAAGAAAGGGGGAGGGGGGACAGAGAGGGTCAGAGCAGGAAAAAAAAAGAGAGAGAGAAAGACAGAAAGAGAAAGAAAGAGAGAGACAGAGGGGGAGGGGGAAGAGAGAGAGTGTGTGTGAAAAGCTGCAACTGTCAACATTTGAAGTCCTCATCATCACAGGATGTGCTTGAACAGTGGGGACAAAGTGACCCTATTAGTTGGGTAGAGACAACAAGGATCTCGATCTCGGTGTGTCTAGCCTATGGAAGAGAAGGATCTGTGTGTGTGTGTGTGTGTGTGTGTGTGTGATAACTGTCTCCCAGGACTTGAGGGGAGAAGAAGAGGGGATTGGCTTATTCCTCAAAGCACTAGAAGAGATGAGGGAAAGCTCCTTAAAGTGAGATCCAACCTGGAACTAAGGAGAAATTTCCTGGCAGTGAGAAGAATTAACCAGTGGAACTGCTTGCCACCAGAAGTTGTGGATGCTCCATCAATGGTGGTTTTCAAGACTGGACAGCCACTTGTCTGAAATAGTCTAGGGTTTCCTCCCTCCGAGAGCAGCGAGGTTGGACTAGAAGACCTCCAAGGTCCCTTCCAGGCTTATGATACTACGTACTGGGTTTCTCTACTCATTCATAAGCCTTTAACCTGGGTTTCTCTGCCACACAGGTAGTCCTCAACTTATGACCACAACTGAGCCCAACATTTCTGCGGTTAAGTGAGACATTCGTGAAGTGACTTTTGCTCCATTTTACGACCATTCTTGCCACCAGAGTTGTTAAATTAGTCACCTGGTCGTTAAGTGAATCTGGCTTCCCCATGGACTTTGCTTGCCAGCAGGTCGCTTGCCGTGTCTCCAGAATGCTGCAATGGTCATAAGCATGAAAACTTGTCATAAGACACTTTTTTTTCAGTGCCGTTGTAACTTCAAATGGTCACTAAATGTTGTAAGTCGAAGATCTATCTGTACTTATTTATACAGTATTTCATATAGGCAAAACGTAGTCACCAAACTGGTAGTAACACCAGTTGAATCCCACTCCTGCATAGTATGCAAATAGCATGTCGAGGCCTAGACCAGTAGTCACCAACCAGTGGGCCAGGGACCACTGGTGGTCCACGAGAAAATTTTAGTGGTCCAAAGAGAAATGTCCCCCCCAAAGCAATTAATCCAGGCTGCGCAGGAACACAAGGCTGTGCCACCCACATGGTCTACGGGAACACAAAGCTTGCATCGCTTGAATTGTGCACAACACAAGGTAGTGAGGGGAGGGGGGAAAGGGTAGAGGGGGGGAACTTGCCCCACTCACCCCACATGCCTGGCCTGGCCACTGGGCTGCTTCTTTCTGCTTCTTTCTTCTGCTTCTGGCTGCACGCAAGGAAAACAGCCAAAGTCTTTCTTTCTCTCCCCCAAATTCCATCAGAAATGAGCCTTTGGGACCCTGCAAGGCCTCCTGCTCCAAGAGGCTGCGCCGGCAAAGACTCATTTCTGGTGGAGTTTGGGGGAGAGAAAGAAAGACTTCTGCAGCTTTCCTTGCATGAAGCCAAAAGTCTCTCTCTCTCTCTCTCCCTGAGAACGGAGCTGGAGACAGTATCCTGCGATCCCAAATAAAGAACGATCGAACGGTGGGAAAATGGGGTGGGGGATTTTCCTGCAGACTTTTTGGGGGAGATTTTCCCAGGGTCTCTGGTCCATGAGATTTAAAATGATGAGTTTGGTGGTCCCTGAGGTCCAAAAGGTTGGTGACCCCTGGCCTAGAGAGTCCCTATTTCTGGCTCTTGGAAATCCCTGCCTGCAATTGGGCCGATCATCGGTGGGATCCAATTAGGGCCTGCTTGTAAAAGGGCCAAGGGGTATAATGGGATGTATGGGAAGGGAGAAGTGGAAGGGGAGAGAAGGAGGGAGGGGGAGGAGAGAAAAGAGAAGAGGAGGAAACAGAGGGAAAGGAAGAGGGGAAAGGGAAAAAGAGGAAGAGGGGAAAGGCGAGGAGAGGAGGAAAGGAAAGAAGAACGGAAAGGAGGAAAGGAAAGGAAAGGAAGAGGAAAGGGGGAAAGGAAAGGAAAGGAGAAGAGGAAAGGAAAGAGGAAAGAAGAAAGGAAAGAAGAATGGAAAGGAGGAAAGAAGAACCGAAGAATGGAAAGCAGAAAAGGAAAGGAGGAAAGGAANAGGAAAGGAAAGGAAAGGAAAGGAAAGGAAAGGAAAGGAAAGGAAAGGAAAGGAAAGGAAAGGAAAGGAGGAAAGGAAATGACCTCCCTTTGCTTTCTCCCCAAATGAGGAGAGAAGATGGAAGGAAATATAAAATAAGAAGGAGAGGGGAGTAGGAAAAGAAAATGGGGAAGGGGAAAGGGGAGGAAGAGGGGAGAGGAAAGAAAGGAAGAGGAAAAAGGAAACAAAAGAAGAGAAAAAGGTGAAAAGAAAGAAAGGGAAGGTTCTATTCTTGGCCCAGCCCCGGGAGCTGCAAGCCTCCATCTGCCAGAAAGACACACGGCCAAAATCCAACCCAATAAGCCACCATATCCTTGGGACTCCCAGGGAGGGTCGAAACCCAACATCTGCCGACTTGGGTGACCTTGGCCAGCCGGCTCAGCCCTGGGGTGGGGAGTGGCTGGCCTGGAGGCTGCCAGGAATGCCCACTTGGGGATGCTGTGGCTTCCACCCACGAGAACAGGGTTTGTTTCAAGATCCTTTGGCAGGTCCTCCTTGACCGACGGCGGCTGCAACTGAGCCCAAACGGTCCTGTTCTTCAGCGAGAACTCTGCTGAGGGAGCTCCGCCACCATTTTGCAACTTGTCTTGTCACCGTTGTTAAGCGGATCATCAATGAATCCAGCTTTCCCTCCACCCCCACCCCACCCCCATTGATTTTGCGTAAAAAAAAAAAAGAAGAGACACCCCACTCCGTTCGATTTTGGGAAATCGCCTGCCCGGTGATTCTGATGGCTGGAAAAAGGGGGGAGCCCTCCCTCAGCCCTGCCTTAGGGCCATGATTCTGAGTCTAGGCAGGCAAGTTCCAGAAAGCCTTCCTCCTCCCACAGGGAAAATACTGGAGAAGACCAGAGAGAGGTGGGGGAGGGAGGAAGGAGAAAGAGGAGGAAGAGGGGAGAGAAGGTGGAGAGAGAGAAAGAGGGGGAGGGAGGGAAAGAGAAGGAGGGAGGGAGGGAAAGAGGGAGAGGGAGGGAGAGAGTAAGAGAGGGAGGGAGGGAAAGAGGGGAGCAAGGGAGAGAGTAAAGAGGGAGGGAGGGAGGGAGAAAGGGAGGGAAGGAGGGGGAGAGAAGATAGGAGAAAGAGAGGGAGGGAGAGAAGAGAAAAAGAGAGAAGAGATCATCAGATGCCTTGCCCTTCAACGTCTGTCAAGCTGCTAGTCACACTTTCCTGCAGCTCCACTGTGTAGTGTGTGTGTGTGTGTGTGTGTGCTGTTCTTTTCATGCCAAATAGCGCTGTTGCTTTCCATTGCAAAAAAAGGGGTGGGGGTGGGGGTGGGGGTGGGGAGTTGACAGAGGCTGGAGTGGTGCAGGGAAGAGCAGGCATGCAACCCAAGAGTTAGGAAATTATTATCTCCATATCCTTGGAAGAAATGAGTCATTGCTTCAGCCCATCAGTGGGGAAGGCAGCCGGGCAGGAGGGGGGGGGAGTGCACCTCTGGGGTGGTTTGGCCTGCCTCCCCATTCCCCCTCCCCCCACCCTCGTTTCACATCTGCCAAATATATAAGCATCCCGTGTAAGCGTCACATCCTGGTCTTTTCTGGCCACGGTTGAAGAGCATGGATTGAAGCCTTATTTATGGACGGGAATGTATATGGCTCACCTTTCGCCGTGACTCTGGGCCGTTTTGGAAGAATAAAAGCCCAATGTAATGCAAAAAAAAAGGATTAGGGAACTGGACAATAAAACATATTTTAGTTGCAGGAAGTGGGTAGGTCTAGTTTAGTGAAAAGAAGGACTAGGGGAGACAGGATAGCAGCGGTCCAATATCTCAGGGGCTGCCCCAAAGAAGAGGCAGTCAAACTATCCTTCAAAGCACCAGAAGGGAAGACAAGAAGCTCCATCACTGGAGTTTTTCAAGAAGAAATTGGACAGCCATCTGTCTGAAAGGGCATAGGGTCTCCTGCTTGAGCTGAGGGTTGGACTAGATGACCTCCGAGGTCCCTTCCAACTCTGTTAATCTGCAAAGGAAAAAGGAGCTCTCGCCTCACAATCAGGAGGCTGTGAGTTCAATCCTAGGTAGCAGCAGACATTTCTCTCTCTGGGCACAATGAGAATATACGCTTGGAACTCACTACCTGACTCTGTTGTTACACCCTCAAACCCCCAAAACTTTTACCTTAAACTGTCTACCCTGGACTTCACCCCATTCCTAAGAGGTCTATAATAAGCGCGCCAGCATGCCTACCGTCCCCATCCTCCAGTTCCCATTTATTCATACTAATTTATTAGGTATATACTTATACCTGTTCATACTTATATGTTTATGTTATGTTCATACTTGTGATGACCCAAATGGGTGTGGCACAAAAGCAACGAAGTCACAAAAGTAGGTAAAGTCCCTTTAATTCCTCCAACTTGGCCCCCAGTTTTCAAGTTATCATCGGCTGGAGAAAAAGAACAGTTTTAAAGGGAAGAAATGAAATCTGAACCCAAAGTGCATCTAAATTATAAATAAAAACCAACACAAACCACAGCTGCAGCAATTAATGAGACAGGGCAAGGTAAGGAATTGCAGAACTCAAAAGATAATGAAACACACACAATTGGGAGGATGCCGGAACCCAGATAAGACTTGACAAACAAAGATATTGCACGCTTTGCTTCCAGCAAGGTGCTGTGAGCAAACGCCCTTTTTAAATCCTGTTTTCCCAGCTGCAGTTAAGGAAGGGGATCAAGGCCCTTTTCTCCCCTGTAAGCCATGTTGCTCCCTTCTCCGTTCCTCCCTGTGTGCCCTAGGATGAAGAGGGGGTGGACCAGGGTCTTCCTCTGAACACCCAGCTGGACTGTGCCCTTCCCCAGGTTCCTCCACAGCCCCCGGAGCCACCCTCCCACTCCCTGTCACCTATTCCACCTCCCCCTCGGAATCAGATTCCAATGGGGGCATGACAATACTTATCCTTGTTTTCTCATACAAGCTTGACAAACTAAATAAAATAAAATAAATAAAATATATCTGCTAAACAAAACTCNAACACTCTGCTAGCTCCATTCAGTTGCCCCAGACTCCACCCCAATGCAAGGGATCATGGCGTTGTTAAAATAGGGGGAAGTCCAGTGTTCTTGAGCAGGGACTAAGAATGGGAACGAATGAATGAATAAACGGACTGTAGCTAGAAACCATTCTCCCCCTTCCCACCAGCTCCTCCCTTCCTTCCTTCCTTCCTCCCCCCCCCACTCTTCTGACACAACCCCCCCCTCCCCAAATTCTTAATTCAGAAATACCTGCCTTAGGCTCCGAACCCTTTTTATCATCCTTTGAAGAGCTGAGCCAAGCAGAAAGCTCCGGCTGGCATCTTCTACCGGGGGAAAAAACAACCGGGTTGCCCTTGAAGAAGCTAAAGCGATGCAAAATGCCAATTAAAAAATGGAGACTATTTCCCCTGCTCCCCCCTTCCCCAGCATGAAGGTCAGGGAGCTGGCAAGGAGGAGAAGCCAGGATTGGGCCGCGTTCCGCATCCATCCATCCATCCCAGGAGGCAGAGCCAAAATTTGCAAAGTTTGCATGCAGAGGGATGGAAGCCCTTCTGAAAAGAAAGGCTTTTTGCCGAAGGGAAGCATATGGTGTGTAGGTTTTGAGAAGGATGGAGGAAAAAAAAAATTTTTTAAAAAAAATTGCTTATTCAGCAAATGCTGGGAGAGAAGGAAAGGGAAGGAGAAAGGACAGGAAAAAGAAGAGAGGAAAAGAAAGGAAAGGAGAAAGAAAGGAGAGGAGAGGAAAGGAGAAAGGAGAGGAGAGGAGAGGAAAAGAGAAAGGAAAAGAAAGGAGAAAGAAAGGAGAGGAATGGAAAGGAAAGGAGAGAGGAAAGGAAAGGAGAACGGTGATGAGAGGAAAGGAAAGGAGAAAGGAAAGGAAAGGAGAAAGAAAATGAAAGGAGAAAGGAAAGGAAAGGAGAAAGGAGAGGAGAGGAGAGGAAAGGAGAAAGGAAAGGAAAGGAAAGAAGAAAGAAAGGAGAGGAGAGGAATGGAAAGGAAAGGAGAAAGAAAATGAAGAGAAAGGAAAGGAAAGGAGAAAGGAGAGGAGAGGAGAGGAAAAGAGAAAGGAAAAGAAAGGAGAAAGAAAGGAGAGGAATGGAAAGGAAAGGAGAAAGGAAAGGAAAGGAGAAAGGTGATGAGAGGAAAGGAAAGGAGAAAGGAAAGGAAAGAAGAAAGAAAGGAGAGGAGAGGAAAAGAGAAAGGAAAAGAAAGGAGAGGAGAGGAATGGAAAGGAAAGGAGAAAGAAAAGGAAAGGAGAAAGGAGATGAGAGGAAAGGAGAAAGGAAACGAAATGAGAAAGGAAAGGAAACGAAATGAGAAAGGAAAGGAAAAGAAAGGAAAGGAAAGGGAAGGGAAGGAAAGGAAGACAGAATAACAAGACAGAACAAGGTTAAGCAACTCTGGGTCTGGTTTACAGTATAATCCCGGTAAAAGCATAAATATAAAAACGATTAAAAGGAACACAAGTTAAATGGAGACTAAAAACACCCAAAGCCAAACAGCCTTTGATGCAGGGATTATATGGTGTTGGCCGCTGCTGGTGCAGCTTTAATCCTCCAAGGATAGGATGATTCCCAACTTCTGGGATGACAAAGTGATATTTCTTCTTTCCTTCCCTTCTCCGAGCCCATCTGGCTTTCTTGCCACCTACCCAGATTTTGACGCAGCTGGCGGGCGCCACCATGCCCTTCTGTCCAAAGTCACCTTTTTCAGTTGGAAGAGTCGATTTGGGAAACCAGATTCGCTTCCTGACCGTGTGATTCGCTTAGTAACTACAGTGATTCTCTTAACAAACAATGGCTAAAGGAAGGTCATAAAATCAGGCAAGCCTCGTTTAACAACCATTTTGCTTAGCGACAGAAATGCTGTTCGTAAACCAGGGACTACCTGAATGCAGCCAAGGGTTAGAAGCTCAATTTCCTCTCTCTTGGACGTTGGGCCTGCCTTTTGGCTGGGGATGATGGGCCCAGTGGGCCATTCGGCACAGAACACCCATCCAAATTCACACTCGCACACACATTCAGATCCACACTTCAGGGTTTACACACACACACACACACCCCTTTTAATTCATGAGCCAGGAGCAATGGTCTGCAGGCTTGGGATGGGAATGATCTTGCTCAAGTTGGCTTGTTGACTTGGCTGCCTCCTTATGGGTCACCTTGCCACAATTCCAGGGAAAGTGTGAAGAAATTGCTGAGCTGTGTCTTTTCCTGCCAGAGAGTCGTGTGATTGTGCTCCGTGAATAAGGAGGAAGGAGAGCAAAAAATAAAAAAAGAAGGAAAAAAGGAAGGGAGGTGAATGAGATCTCTGCAGCAGAACATAATTTGAGGAGGGGATCTGAGCTGCTAATCCCCCTTGGGTTTCATACCTGCATAATCAAAGGTGGATTTTAAAAATAGTAAAGCTAGTGCTCTCTCTCACTCTCTCCCTCCCTCCCCCTCCCTCTCTCTCCAGCCTCCAGTATGAGGAATTTGCAGAGAGAGGGAGGATAAAAATAGGTTGGATTTTTTTTTTTACTTCCCCATGTTCCTTCAAGACTTTTTAGAACACAATCAATATTCCTGGAGGAGGAGGAGGTGGCAGAGAAAGGACAGTGTCTCTTGCTGAGAGTTGGATATGGAGCCAAGACAGGTGCATTTACAGAGGGGGGGGAGGGAGGGAGAGAAAGAGAGACAGACAGACAGAGAAAGAGAAAGATGGAGAGAGACAGAGAGAGAGAGAGAGGAAGACAGAGAAAGAAACAGAGACAGAGATAGACAGTGAGGACAGAAAAATGGGGAGAGAGAAAGAGAGAGAAAGTGAGACACACACAGAGAGAGAAAGAAAACAAGAGAGAGAGAGAGACAAAAAGAGAGAGACAGACAGAGAAAGAAAGAAAAAGACAGAGAGAGATGGAGAGAGAAAGAGAAAAAGAAAGAGACAGAAAAGGACAGAAAAATGGGGGGGGGAGAAAGAGGTAGAGACAGAGAGACACAGAGAGACGGAGAGAGATACGGAGAAAAAAAGAGACAGGAGTGAAAGACAGAGAGAGAGCAAGAGAAAGAGAAAGTGAGACAGAGAGAAAGAGAAAGACATAAGGAGAGAGAGAAAAAGACAAAAAGAGAGAAAGATGGAGAAAGAAACTGAGAGAGAGGAGTGAAAGACAGAGACAGAGAGAGAAAGAGAGATAGATGGGGAGAAAGAGAAAGAGACAGAGAGAGAGAGAAAGAGAAACTGAGTCGGAAAAAGAGAGAGAAAGAGAAACAAGGAGACCGAGAGAGAGGAGTGAAAGAGAGAAAGACACACAGATGACGAGAGAGAGAGAGAGACTAAGAGTGAGACAGAGAGACAGAAGGAAAGAGAAAGAAAGAGAGAGAAAGAGAGAAATACAAACGCACAGACACACAAATACACACTATCCTATCCTTTATGAACTCTGATACAGTTGTCCTCGACTTACGACTGCAATCGAGGCCAAAATTTCCATTGCTAAGCAAGACAGCTGCTAAGTGAGTCCTGCCCCATTTATCACCCTTCTTGCCACAGTTGTTAAGTGAAGTCATCGCAGTTGTTAGGAACACTGTTGTAGAGGGAATCAAGTAACTTTGTTCTCAGAAGGTCACAGAAGGTGACTGCAATCGTCATAAATACATACCAGTTGCCAGGCATCCAAATTTTGATCAGGTGACCATGGGGACAGTGCACTGGCCATAAGTGAGAAACCTGCTGGAAAGCTTACTTTTTCAGCGCTGTTGTAATTTTGAACGGTCACCAAACGAATGGTTGTAAGTCAAGGACTGCGGCACTTTCTTCAAGGAAATTATTTCCCTGTAAAGAAATGACATCATCCTTCCTCAACGCACTTTGGGGCTCTGCAGTCATGCTCTGGTTGTGCGAAGGAGGTCCTGGAAAGGTGGACTTCAACTCCCAGAATTCCCCAGCTGGCACATTTTAGGATCTGTGGACTTTCCTTCCCTGCCCTTTTTTTCTGTGACCTTGCCATCTCTTTCATTCCTTTCCTTTCCCCTTCTCCTTTCCTTTCTTGTTCCTTTCCCCTTCTCCTTTCCTTCTTTCCTTTCCTTTCCCCTTCTCCTTTCCTTTCTTGTTCATTTCCCCTTCTCCTTTCCTTTCCTTTCCCCTTCTCCTTTCCTTCTTTCCTTTCCCCTTCTCCTTTCCTTCTTTCGTTTCCTTTCCCTTCCTTTCCCCTTCTCCTTTCCTTCTTTCCTTTCCCCTTCTCCTTTCCTTTCTTGTTCATTTCCCCTTCTCCTTTCCCCTTCTCCTTTCCTTCTTTCCTTTCCTTTCCCTTTCTCCTTCCTTTCTTGTTCCTTTCCCCTTCCCCTTCTCCTTTCCTTCTCTTTCCTTTCCCCTTCTCCTTTCCTTTCTTGTTCATTTCCCCTTCTTCTTTCCCCTTCTCCTTTCCTTCTTTCCTTTCCTTTCCCCTTCTCCTTTCCTTCTTCTTTCTTTTCCTCCTTTTCTTTCCTTTCTTTTCCTTTCCCTTTCCCCTTCTCCTTTTCTTTCTTTTCCTTTCCTCTCCTCTCCTTTCCCCTTTTCCTTTTTCCCTCCCCGCTCCTCCCCTCCTATCTTCTTTTCCTTTCCCTTCCCTTCCCTCCTGTATTGTGATCACAGGAAAACATTCTGCACTTTTGTTCTGCTGACTTCCCAGTGGAGATTGGATCCCTTTCTCCACTCCAAAGGGCAGATCAACAGAGACAGATGTCCTCGGAATATGTCAACTTCTGTTGAATTTGTCAGACAAAAATAGCTTCCCTCTCCAACATTTCAGAAATGGAAATTGCACACCTCCCACAACAAATCCCTGGGAAATCATTTTTCAGTTTCCTGCATGCAGGGATGACACAACAACCAGTCCCTGCTAATGGGGGGAGGGGGAGGACAAAACCCCCAAGATGGCTGGCAGGGTATTAGAGGTTCTCTAGACTAACCCCCTACTTAAAGCTGTTTTTTTGGGGGGGGGGAAGGGCAGGTAAACTCTGGGGGAACATTAAAGCGGAGTAAAGTCCTTCCCACTTGGGACATTAGAGAAAATGGGGTAAGATTAAGCTTTTTATTTATTTATTCATGATATTCATATAATTACCCATCTTATAAAAACAAAACCAGAATATCTATGGCAGTTCTAGAACTCACCGTCTCCTGGTGATTGGCCTAAAGTCACCCAGTTGGCTTTCAGGCCTAAGGTGGGATTAGAACTCACCATCTCTTTGCTGATTGGCCTAAAACCACCGAATTGACTTTCATGCCTGCGGCGGAACTAGAACTCACCATCTCCAGGCAATTGACCCAAAGTCACCCGACTAGAACTCACCGTCTCCTGGCGATTGGTCCAAAGTCACCCAGCTGGCTTTCATGCCTAAGGCAGGACCAGAACTCACCATCTCCAGTTGATTGACCCAAAGTCACTGTTGGAAGAAATATCCACCTGGTTCAGTTCCAAACCGAGAGAAAGGCCCTGGAGACAAAATGGAGGCTGGAGGCTGATTGGAAAGAGGGTTTCATGATGAAGCTGGACCACATGGGTGGTTCTGGGCAGCTGACCCCATGGAATTGGGAATAGGGGCTGGGGTGTGTACTTTCTCTTGGGCCTTGCCCTTGGGCTTCCTGTTCCTGTCCAAGAACGCGTATTTTATTGGCTGTTGTCAGATTCCCATGGGGCCATGTAGGGGTCATAGATGGCTCTATGGGCAAAGTACAAATCCTAGGCGTTTGAGCTGAGCTTGGTTGAAGTTTGGAGGGGTGATACAATGTCCTTAGGAGATTGTGCAATGCAGTGAGCTCTGCTGCTAGGTGGTAGTGAGCTCATCCTATTTTGTCTTGAAGGATCATGTCCTGTTCTGGAGCTGAAGGTCTTTTGTTTTGTAGATAGGCTGGCCCAGTCTTTCTTAATCGGCACAAAATATCTGCGTGGCGGCAGGAAGTTGGGGCTCTGAGCTTCTGTTTCCTTTAAGATTTTTATATTTCTCTTTTAGGGGAAATGTTTTATCCTGCCTCTTTTTTAATATTCCGCAAAATACTTCATTCTTCTAGGAGTGGGGTGGCTTCCCACAGTCACCCAACTACCTTTCATGCCTAAGGGGGAGACTAGAACTCGCCGTCTCCTGGCGATCAGTCCAAGGTCACCCAGCCAGCCTTCCTGTTTAAAGTGGGACTAGAACTCACTGTCTTCTACTTTCTAGTCTAATGCTAACCATAGTCCAGTCTGGCTGTTTGTATCTCTAAGCACAACTTCCTCTCCTCTCCCTTTTCCTCCCTCTTTCTCCCTCCCTCCCTCTCTCTGTCCACCTTCCATCTATCCCATCCCATCCCATCTTAGAAAGGAAGGGAGGGAGGGGTGGAAGGAAGGAGGAAAGGATAGAAAGTAGGCAGGCAGGCAGGAAGGAAGGGCAGAGGGAGGTAGAAGGAAGGAAGGAAGGAAGGAAGGAAGGAAGGAAGGAAGGAAGGAAGGAAGGAAGGAAGGAAGTGGAGGGAGGGAGGGAGGGAGGGTCGGTCGAAAGTTAACGTTGGAGTTAACCTATGCTGATCTGGGAGCTGATTATTGGTGGAGAGGGACTGCTTGACTACCAAACATTTTCCATGTGCTGCTCTCTCCTGCAGGGTACATCCCAGCCTGCCTCCCATCCTCAGGTTACAAGAATGAGAAGAAGAAAGCCCACCGCCGGGGGGCCTCTCCTGACCCCCTTTACACCCCAATCCAGGAGGACTACAGTGACCCTGAGAGCCCCCAATCCAGCCTCTCGTCCCACTACTTCCAGGGTGAGGCAGCCGTCACCGAGAGCTATTCCATGGACGCCTTCTTCATCATTGACGGGCGGTCCCGCCGGCGGGCCGAGGGTCCTCGTCGCGGCGCCCACCGCCATGCTTGCACCGAATGTGGCAAGACCTATGCCACCTCCTCGAACCTCAGCCGGCACAAGCAGACGCACCGCAGTCTGGACAGCAAGCTGGCGCGCAAGTGCCCGACATGTAGCAAGGCCTATGTCTCCATGCCGGCATTGGCCATGCACCTCCTGACGCACAACCTCAAACACAAGTGCGCCGTGTGTGGTAAGGCCTTCAGCCGGCCGTGGCTGCTGCAGGGACATATGCGCTCACACACCGGGGAGAAGCCCTTTGGCTGTTCACACTGCGGGAAGGCCTTTGCCGACCGCTCCAACCTGCGGGCGCATATGCAAACCCACTCAGCGCTCAAGCACTACCGTTGCAAGCAATGCCACAAGACTTTCGCTCTCAAATCCTACCTCCACAAACACTATGAATCGGCCTGCTTCAAAGGGCCGGAACACGCCTGCCCAGCAGAGAACTGACTCCCCATCCCTGTGTTAGGGACAGGGAGAGGGTCCCACGCCTGCAGCCTCCTCCGGTTGTCCTGGGGAGGATTCCTACGTCTCTCTCACACACACACAAAAGGAACCTCGCTGGAGCCGGGAGGATCCATGGGAAGAATCGCAGGACACCGTGTTTATGGGGAACGGTGTCTTCGAATGGAAGACAAGCACGGCAACCTCAGCGAAACTCTCTTCCTACAACTCCCTGGCTGGGTTCACACAACAGGCACAACCTAACAAAGTCATGGCGGTCCATACACCTTCCCAACGTGCTAAGTTTGGTTTGTAACTTAGCTTTGCTCAGGTCCTGTACACTTGTTGGTGAAGCCCTCCGGAGGGTGATCTGTCTCCAAACCTTTGATTCATTCATGCGGTTGGAAGAACTGTTGCAAACCTCCACGACAAATGGCTTCAAACCCCTGGCTTAAGCATGTGGCGTGCATGCTTATCTGTGGCTGGATTTGCATGACACACCAGAACCAGGCTGCAGTGGGGTTCCCGGTCCTGCAAACGCTGACACATCATACCTGTGGCACAGAGGCGGCATTCAGTCAGTTCTGACCAATTCTGGAGAACCGGTAAAGGACATTTTGAGTAGTTCAGAGAACTGGCAAATGCCACCTCTGACTGGAGATTTTACAGTATCCTTCCCCTGTCATGCCCACCAAGCCAGTAGTAAAGAAATTTTAATCTCACCACTGCCGTGGCAACCTTCCGATTCGCTCACTCACCGAGTGGAGAGAATGTGCACGGAGGAATGAATGAATGAACAAACGAAGGCTGAAAGAATGAAGATGTTAGGCTGCCCCCCCCCCGGCCCAATCCAGAGTTACCCCCTGCCCTGCTGCCTCAACCAGGTGCGTGAAGCCATAAATAAAGGGGTTGGTTTGGGCCCAGCGTATTGTGTGAACACAGGAACGGTGTCGGGTAAATCCGACATAGGGTTTGACGCGTTGTGTGAATCCAGCTAGGAGGAGTTTTGGGGAAGAGAGCCAAAACGGACCACAAAGCCCATCTGCTTTCTGACTTCCTTTTCCCCCATCCTTCAACTCAACAAAAGCAATAAAACACCCAGCAAGGTCTTCCCAAGGGACTCTTCCCCTTCCTCATTTGATCCCTGCTTGCCTTCACACCCTGCGGGAAACTTTGGACTCCTTCGGACACTATTATGGGTGACGCGCCACTCTTTGGGAACACTGTGGTCGTATTTATTCCTTAATTTATTTATTCCTGTTATTTATTTCAATGCTGCTCCTTCTTCTGCCTTTTTGGGGGGTGGGAGAAGACGATCGGTCAGCGAAGGAAACTTTCTGAGGACGGAACGAAAGCTAGTGTTTTTTCGTCTACGCAGGGACACTCTTCGTAGAGGTAGCTGTTCAACTGATGAAGCCACGCCGGGTAGCTGGGAAATCAAGACTCACCTGGTGGTGGAGATTAGGAAGGGTCTACCGCAAAGTTTCTCAACCTCTGTCCCTTTAAAGAGGGTGAACTTCAACTCCCAGAATTCCCCAGGCCAGCCGTGCTGGCTGGGGAATTCTGGGAGTTGAAGTCCACACGTCTCAAAAGAGGCAAAGCTTGACGAAGACTGGATTACATTACAGCACAAGCTCCGCTGTAAAGATTTGGGAACCTTGGTGGAACAAGGGTCTGGGAACGCAACGTGTGAATGTGTGGGCTCCAGTGTGCCGGTATGTATTTAAAAAAACAGCAGCTTTTCTGGATAGAACCAGGGTTATAAAGACTTGGGAAGGTCTAAGATGGCGTAAGAGGTGTCACAATCCAAGCTTGGGAGTCAAAAAATGTCTCCATGACATCTACAGTTGTGGACAAACTGTTTTTTTTTTTCAGGGGTGGGCTTTAATAGCTGCCATCTTGACTTTTTTGACTGAGTTCCCCTGGAAGCTCTTGCCAATAGCTCTATTGAATGGTCCTTCTAATGTTTCTCAAATTTGGCAACTTTAAGAAGTGTGGCCTTCAACTCCCAGAATTCCCCAGCCAGCCATGCTGGCTGGGGAATTCTGGGAATTGAAGTCCAGCTCTCTGAATGTCGCTAAGAATGAGAAATATTGATTGACGGGGTGCCAGTTTGGAAAAAGGTGGACTACCATAGACAGGGAAGATGCCAGCCCTGGAGGACTGCAAACCTGAACCCTGGAGTAACAAAAACACACTATCTCGGATCTAGACAATTCTTAACCCAAAAATTATCCTTTGACTGTTGAGATTCTCAAGGATATGTCCTGGTAGTTTTCTCGGCTGCCATTGCAGAAGAAATTGGCTGTGGCTTCTCCTGGTGGTCTCCCATCCTGGTGAATCCGATAAGGGCTAGCTTACATTTTTTTCAAACAATCACAACAGCACAAAAATTAAAGTCTCATTGAAATAAAGCTGGACCCCCTCAGGATCAGGTGGGTTTCTGGGTGACAACAGGGGAGGATTTTGATTTCTACAACCCGGACATTTCCTTGTGATTTTCCTGTGGTCTCCTTTCCATTTCCTCCTCTTGTTTCTCCAATCCAGGTGGTCCTCAGCTAACAACAATACTTGACCCCCAAAATTGATGTTGCTAAGTGAAACATTTGTTAAGTGAGCTTTGCTTCACTTTACAACCTTCCTTGTCACCATTGTTAAGTGAATCATTGCCGTTGTTAAGTCAATAATACAGTTTTTAAGTGAATCTGGCTTCCCCATTGACTTTGCTGGTCCGACGGTCGCAAAAGCAAATCACATGACCCTGGGACACGGCGACTGTCATAAATAGGAGTCAGTCGCCAAGCTGCTGAATTTTTCTTCACCTAACCATGGGGATGCTGCAACAGTCATAAGTGCGAGAAATGGTCATGTGTCTCTTTTTTCAGTGCCGTTGTAAATTTTGAACGTCACTAAACGAACGGTTGTAAGTCGAGGACTGCTTGTAGCTATGGCCATAAGTCGAGGCCAGTGGTATGATTGGACTAATTTAACAACTGGTTCTCTGGCTGAGGAAGCGTGGCCGGTTGGTCACGTGACTGGGTGGGTGACGTCAGTCATCACGCCCAGCTCCGCCTCCTGGCCACTCTCACCTCAACGGCAGAGATAGGATTCAGGTGGGTGGGGCTAATCCCACCACTGATGGCCCCGCCTGTTTTTCAGCCTGTTTCAGGGGGCCATTTTCTAGACTGTTTTCAGGCTGTTTTCTGGGCCATTTTAGGCTGTTTTGGGGGCCATTTTCAGGCCATTTCTGGGCCGTTTTCAGGCCATCTTGGAACCATTTTCTGGGCTGTTTTCAGGCTGTTTTCTGGGCCTTTTCCCTGGCTGTTTTCAGGCCATTTTCTGGGCCATTTTTAGGCTGTTTTGAGGGCCATTTTCAGGCCATTATCAGGCTATTTTTGTGCCATTTTCTGGGCTGTTTTCAGGCCGTTTTCTGGGCCATGTTTGGCCTGCTTTGGAGGCCATTTTCAGGCTGTTTTCTGGGCCTTTTCCCTGGCTGTTTTCAGGCCATTTTCTGGGCCATTTTTAGGCTGTTTTGAGGGCCATTTTCAGGCCATTATCAGGCTATTTTTGTGCCATTTTCTGGGCTGTTTTCAGGCCGTTTTCTGGGCCATGTTTGGCCTGCTTTGGAGGCCATTTTCAGGCTGTTTTCTGGGCCTTTTCCCTGGCTGTTTTCAGGCCATTTTCTGGGCCATTTGGAGGCTGTTTTCTGGGCCATTTGCAGGCTATTTGTGGGCCATTTTAGTCTGTTTGGGGGGGGGGATTTTCTGGGCCGTTTTCCAGCCATTTTTCGGTCATTTTCTGGGCTGTTTTCAGGCCATTTTCTGGGCCATTTTTAGCCTGTTTCGTGGCCTATTTTCAGGCTGTTTTTTGGGCCCCAAAATGGCCCAAATACGACCGAAAACAGCCAAAAACAGTCCAAATAACAAGCTGAAAATAGCCTGAAAATGGGTCAATAATGGCCCAAATATGCCCCAAAATGGCCTGAAAATGGCCTGAAAAAAAACAACAGCCTGAAAACGGGCTCCCAAACAGTCAAAAATGCCCTGAAAATGCTCCCAGAAGGCCCCAAAATGGCCAAAAAACCAGCAGGGGCAAGCCAGCCAGTGGTGGGATTTGCCGGTTCTCCAAACTGCACAGAATCTTAACTACCGGTTTGCCCAAACTGGTGTGAACTGGCAGCGTCTCACCTCTGGTCGAGGTCTGCCTGTAATTGTGGTCATAAGTCAAGGATGGATTGTAATTGACTGTGTGAAACTTTAGCACCTCAGCTCCTAGAGTCAGCATTTAAGCCCTTCTTATGCGTGATTAAAAAAATGATTTCTTTCTAAAATTAAATATATATGTCAGGATTCCGGCAGTTACCCCATTTAAATCATGAGTTTCGAGCCAAACTTCAAAAACTTCAAAATGATTTATTGGGAGTTAACATATCCGGCACTGTAGCTGACTGTGAGACACATCATTTATTGTCACCCTTGGCCCTGGTTTTTCCCCCACCCTTCTGGGTGTATCATAATCCATATTCTCCAATGGGACACCTCCATAGCCAAGAGTCTTCAATCATGTTCTCCAGTTCGAATTTTGCGCGCAGAAACATCCGTCATCTAGGTACTATCTTTGAAAACATTTATGGAACAGTTTCGGTTTTGTAAGCTGCTGCACTGCTCCTCCCTCCCTTTCTGTTGACAACTCTAAAAAGACCATAGAAATATTTTATGGGTTGACAATATATACAATGGCCATCGTCCACCTTTTTCCTTCTGGCAAATTCTCTTAGTAAATCTGAGCACACCAGAAGAGCCGCTGTTGCCCTAAGCTTAGGACTGTTCTCTATTTAAATATTCTAATTTATCTTATTTATTATCCTATTTATTGTTTGACAATGGGTAAGGGGCCGGGTGGGTGGTGGGGAAGAGTATTTTCATTTGAAACGGTATAGGGTTTCCTGCCTGAGCAGGAGGGTTGGACTGAATGATCTCCAAGGTCCCTTCCAACTCTTTTATTCTATTCTATTCTTTGCATGCACTCTAGATAGGAAGGAACCGGTTACAGATGGATTTGCTGCGGGGTGGATTTGTATGTGTGTGTATGTGTGTGTGTGTGTGTTTGGTCTTTATAACTTTTGCTCCAAAAGACCAAGCAGAGATTTTCAAACAGGGATCACAAATCGAATTCTGCACCAATGCAAAGAAGTTGTATGTTTGCTGTCAAACGCCTGTGTGCGGGTGTAGCCAGAGCACAGGAACCTGCCTTAACAAAGACAAATCTAAGAGTTTCACACAAAAAAAAATAATTTGATTTTCTTCTCCGGATCGCTGGGTCGTCTTACAGAAGACGGATCTCCCAGCTTGGAATCAACCTATAAAAAGTTCTGGATAACTTTTAGCCAAGATCATTTGAATCGAACCCAGATCTTTTCTCCACGGGAAGACTCATTCCTGCCATCGCAGCATGGATTTTCTCCCATAAGTTACGCCATGCGGTTGACATGCTGAAGAAGGAAAAAGAAACTGTGACTAAGATGGCAATGAATCCAGTAGTCCTCGACTTACGACAGTTCAGTTAGTGACTGTTTTGAAATTTCAACGGCTCTGGAAAAAAGGGACTTGTGACCTGTTTTTTTTTCACACTTAACAACCATGGCGGCATCCCCGGGAGTCACAGGATCAAAATTTGGATGCTTGGCAGTTGACTCATATTTATGACGGTTGCAGTGTCCTGGGATGTCTCCATTTTGTGACCTTTTGATCAGCAAAATCCATGGGGAAGCCTGATTCACTTAACAACGGTGTTACTCATTCAACAACTGCGGCAATTCGCTTAGCAAACGTGGCGTGAAAAGTTGTCAAATAGGACAAAACTCACTGAACCAACTTCTTGCTTAGCAACATACATTTCAGGGCTCCATTGTGGTCGTAAATCAAGGATTACCTGTATACACCAGAAGCATCCCTTTAATCCCTTTTCTGTATATGCCAGTGTATTCCATCCATTCTCCTGGAAGATGAAAAGATAAATCCTGGTTTATTCTTAACCAGGATTGGGGGGCAAGGATGCCAGAGGTGATATTCAGAGGTGGTATTCAGGTGACCAGAAGTGGTATTCAGCAGGTTCTGACCAGTTCTGGGAAACCTATAACAGAAATTTTGAGTAGTTCGGGGAAACAGTAAATACCGCCTCTGACTGGCCCCACCCCCATCTCTTCTCTATCTCCCATTGAGTCCCAGCTGATCATCTGGGTCTCCTTTGGTTGCCCTGCATAGGAGAATGGAGCTGGAAAGCAGGTTAGTGGGGTGGGGAGGGAATGGGGGTCCTGCAGTGTATCCTTCTCCTGCCACACCCACCAAACCACGTCCACAGAACCAGTAGTAAAAATTTTTGAATCCTACTACTGGGGACAACAGTGACCTGGAGGATGGAGAATCTCCACGGACTTTTAGCTATACAATTTGGGATGAACACTCTTCGAATGATGTGGGAGTAGGAATGGATTTCCAGAGAAAAAATTGCAGACTACAGGAACTGTTTGCACCACTCAAGGATACATATAAACCTCCAAGTGCCCTCAACGACTCTCGAAAAGGATGCAAATAACCAGCTGTCTTCAAGGAGTATAAATCCTTCCTCTCCCCACCATCCAGTCAGAGCTGAAGAAGCTTCTCGGAGGAGAAGCAAAACGTCTTCAAAAGAAAAAAAAAAACAGAAAGTCCAGTTGCCACCTGAAAAAAGCACCTTTGGGACACCAAGGCTGCAAGATAGTTTGGAGTAAGAAGGCATGACTGGTCCCAAGTCAACCAGACAGCTCGTTTTATGACCAACACGGATGCAAAACTGAGCCTTCTTCATATGGTTTCACTTGTCTTCCCATGTGTGGGCATCAGCAATGCACTAAATCAATTACAAAAACCTAGCCAAGATTTAATTCCACAACCAACCCGGAATTGCAAAATTTATCAGCCGGGTCTTTTTAACCGATCAGGTTAAGTACGTTGTATGAATGCAGTCCCCGTTCTCATTTTGTGTTCCTGTTCTCCTGGCCCTCCACCCCTCCTGAAAACATAGCATCTGCTGCACACCAGGTTTTGAAGCTTCCAGCCCTTCAAGCTTTTAGCTGGGTTCACACAATATAGTAGCCTGGATCAAACAGAGACAGGTTGTTGGTAGTTTTGTAGAAAGTGTGCGAATGCGAGTAGATCAACAGGCACCATTTTGGTGGGAAGGTAACTGAATTCCGGCTGCCTTCGGCATTTAGCCATGCTGGCCACGTGACCATGGAAATTGTCTTCAGACAACGCGGGCTTCCTCGGCCAAGAAATGGAGATGGGTACCATACTGTGTAGAGTCAGACACGACTAAACAGGGAAACCTTTTACCTTGTAGTTTATAGTTTAATGTGTCAGGGTAACTGAGACAAAGCCTCATCAGGGTACATGAAACAGGCCACTATGTTAAGCCATAATGTGATAGACTCCTCCAGACGTCGTATGTTATGTGAATGCAGCAACTGTCTTTGGTAAAACTGGGGTTAGATTCAACCTCTTCATAGAAAATGGAACGGCCATCCGCAGACACCTCTTCTGGTGTCAAATCCTTAACTAGGATACTGTGTTGAACACCACCTTGAGCCATAAACGAATTGGATGGGCCAGGTTCCCATCAGGCTAAGCCACACCAAAAGGGAAAGGAAATGTTGTTGACTTCCCACAACCAACCTTAGAGTGCTTTTAGCAGAGTGTTACAAGCTTTGTATAACCCGTGTGGACGAGTCTGTTGTATGAACAGCAGCTGTGGGCAGATGTACTCCTCCATCCTATGGAGATTTCAGGAGCTTGTAAACTGTCGCCAGAAAGAATGTTGGATGTTTTTAATTCCCTCTCAACAAGCCTCAGGTTTCAGCCCTTCAAGATAGGCCAGGGACAAACACACACACACACACACTGCAGGGATTTGAAGAATGCTAGTTTTGTTTAGTTTATTGTCATTGCACATCATACAATGACATTAAATACCATCTTCAATGTACTATATACAGTGGAATTCAAAAGAGCTACTGCCCTGGGATAGAAGCTGTTTTTCAGCCTATCTGTCCTTATTTTTATTGTCCTGTACCATCTGCCAGATGATAATAGTTAAAAAAAAAAGGGGGGTGCCCAGGATGAGATGGATCTTTGAGGATGTCTTGAACTTTCTTAAGGCAGCGGGAGCGATAACGCTCTTCCAAAGAGGGGAGAGGGCAACCCATGATCTTCTGGGCAATGACATTAACCCTCTGGAGTGCTGTCCTATCTGCCCCTGTGCAATTGGCAAACCATACAGAAGTACAATAAGTTGACATGCTCTCTCTGGTGTAGCGGTAGAAGGTCACCAGCAGTTTTCCATTCGGTTGTTTTCTGAGAAGTCTCAGGTCGTATCATCTCTGCTGGGCCCTTTTGACCAGGGCTGCAGTGTGGGCACCCCAGGTCAGGTCTTCTTTTATGGTAACACCCAGAAACTTAAAACTGGCCACTTGCTCCACTCGGTCTCCACTGATAAGCAAGGGCTGGAGGTCTGATCTGTTCCTTCTATCGTCCACTATAAGCTCCTTGGTCTTATTGGTGTTGAGGACCAAATTATTGTCTCCACACCACAAAAGCAACTGGTCCACCTCATCCCAGTAGGCAGACTCATCCTCCCTGGAGATGAGGCCCACCACTGTTGTATCACCTGCAAATTTAGTAATAGCATTACTAGCATGAGTGGGAGCCAGTAGTTTATCATTGCAGGGTATATTCACCAAATCTTAACATCCAGAACCTTTCCTACTCCTTTGTAAGGATGGTGAGGTCCAGATGGGGACATTCTGTGGTCTGTTTTTTCCCCACTTCCCACTTTCCCAGGGCTGTTTAACTGTTTTACCTCTCCTGCCCCTTTGTCGAGGGCAGCGTGACATTCATTGACACCGGGGCCCATGCAGACAGCACAAAAAAAAAAGCATGCCAGGTCAGCATCGGATGTCCACACGTCGCTATATTCTCCCCATCCAGCACAGCTTTCAGGATTCGTCAATGCACAGGGAGCACACAGATGGACACCACAACTTGTACCACGGATACAATTTCCTTGGTGTAGTCTTTCCTGTGGGCAATGCCTGGCAGGGATTTGTGTTTGTGTGTGTGTATGTGTGTGTGTCTCTCTCTCATTGAACCAGAGCGCCTGGTTTCCTGCCCGTAGATTTTGCACTTGGGATGGTACCCCAATTCCCTTTCGGTGTTTAGACTGTAAATAAAATACAATAGCAATAAATGAATTCCCTCTGCATGATTTTAGTTTCCCACTTCTACCCCAGCCAGCCAGAGGTTGGTCTGGGGTCAATTACAGGTCAATACAGGTCTTCCTGATGTTAAACTACCTGCAGTATTGTAATGCAATTCAGGGATAATAAAGGGCCTTTTTTTGTGCTATGTCCATGTGTGTGTGTGTGTGTGTGTGTTATTTGTCTTTTTAGCAGGATGGATTTGATTGAAATCACGCTGGTTTTAAATCATGATTGAAATTACGATTGAAATTGCTAGGAAGAAGGCTTGATTTGAATCACCTCAATTGATTTACTTAAAAATAATCTTTATTAAACAAATTCTACAATTAAAAACAATTAAAAACAGATTTCCATTCATTGCCGCGCATTTGTAGTAGTGTTCACTCACTTTGACATATTCTTACGTATATAGAATATTACTAAATATTGTTACAATTATTTTACGTTCAATTTAAACCATATTTTCATACATTATACATAATTATGCTTATTCATATCATATTATTTCATCTCACCACAACCTTTCATTCATCTTTCTATTTTGTGTCTACCTTGCAACCAATTATACCATAAATTCCAAATTTCATGGTACCCTGTCTCTTCTTTCTCCTTCATTTCCATTGAAAGCCTATCAATTTCTGCACATTCTAAAACTTTTTTTATTATCTTAATATTGGAGGGAATGCTGTCACTTTTCCAATTCTTGGCAAAGGCTATTCTTGAAATCAGCTCAATTTAAATCATAATTTTTAAAGAACAACTGTCATCTCTGTCCTGTAACAGCTCCTCCTCTGACCTGCTGTGGATTCACCGACAGTCTCAATATTGCAGAATATACACCCTCATGCTACAAAACTAAGCTCCGTTTCATGCTGAATAAACTAAATTATTCATGTATTTTAAATAGAAAGCTACCTTTAGATGAATTATTTTCACTCCAAAAGCATTTTATTAAAATAAATTTGTTTTTTAAAAAATCTGATTTACATAACAAAAAAAATCTGATTTACCTAAAAAAAAATCCATTTTTTTAAATTAAAAAAAATAATCGATTTTTAGCCATCCTGCTTTTTAGGGGATTGGTCCCCAATCTTTCTAGGTTGGGGGACCGGCAAGGGAAAGGAGAGGTTATGGTTAGGCGTTGAGTCACAGGTGGGCATGGATAGCTGTCACTCATACAAATCAGTAGGATTCCAAATTGCCTGCTACCAGTTCTGCATGCTTCTCTGCCTCATGAATCAGCTGAGCTAAAAATCGATGGAATATAGGGCGGGCTGTCAGGATTCCAGCAATCGCCCTAATTTAATCATGATTCTCGAGCCAAACCTCAAAAAACTTCAAAGGATTCATTAGAGGCAACAACCTGGCACTTCCCTGTGTGAAGCCAACTCTGGCCTACCTCATTTCCAGTCCCCTCTGACCCTGTTTCCCCCTCCTTCCCCCCTGGTTGGGTCATAAATCAGATTCTCCCACCGAGCACCTTCATGGGCTGGGTGGCATCAATCACATTCTTGAATGAAGTATATTCACGGGCAAAAGCTGTGGTAGTTTAGTTACAATCTTTTAAAGATGAAGAGTTGGAATGTACTTTTGCTTCCAAACTGCTGCACTGCTCTTCCGGATTGCCTTCCTCCCTCCCCCTCTTTTTTATGGCAACTACTAAAACAGGCATCAGAATGTTTTATGAGTTGACATGGGAAGGGCTGGGGCAGATGGGCGGGCGGGCTGGGCCAGTCAGAGGTGGTATTTGCTGGTTCTCCAAACTGGTTAAAATTTTTGCCACCTGTTCATGTGAATTGGTCCAAACCGGCTGAATGCCACTTCTGATGCAAATGGAGCTTTACACATAATGTGCGCTTACCTACCACTTCCGTGGGCTGCATCTGAATGGGGCGCAGGCTGCTGGCAGGCCGCCAGCCAGGGATTGGGGGGGGAACCCCTGTTTTAGGGGACAAAGGGGATGGGCCCAAAGAAAGCCTTCATGGTTCAAGGCGAAGGTAGCCCCCAAAACCTGCAGGATTAAGAGGAATGTGGTAAATGAGAAAGGACACACACACACACACACACACAAATGAGATGAATCTGCTGAATTGTAAGGCTACGTTAACAGAATGCAACCCTCCCCAAACGTTTTTTATTAAATTATTTGATATTATATAATACAAAATATAAAAGTAGAGCAACATTAAGGAAGGAGGGGAAAGAGGAAAGGGAAGTGGGGAAGGGTAGGAAAAAGAGGAGAAAAAGAAACACTGACTTCCGACTCTCTCTGTGGCAGTAAAATAAAACTTACAAGTCACAACTTTTTGTTTTTTTCCATACTAATATGAACCAATAGAAGGAAACTAATCAAGCAGAGAAGCGACCTAGAACTAAGAAAAAACTTCCTGACTGTGAGGACAATAAACCAGTGGAACCGCTTGTCACCAGAAATTGTGGGTGCTCCAACACTGCAGGCTTTTAAGAAGAGACTGGACAGTCACTTGTCTGAGATGGAATAGGGCTATGATGGAGAACCTATGGCATGCATGGCACAGGTGGCATGCAGAGACATTTGTGCCAGCACGTGAGCTGCAGGCAAACTTACCTCTCTGGATGTGCGCATGCCTTATAGCTGATTTTTGGCCTGTTTGCAGCTTTTTTCAGCCTCCCAAAGGCTTGAGGAAGGCTTCTGCAGGCTTTGCAGGATGAAATATTGGCCTGTTTCATCACTTCCTGTTTTTCCTAAAATACCAGAAGTCCGGCCAAAAATCAGCTGTGAGGCACAGTGCAGGTAAGGGGGGTAAGCGTATGTGTGTGGGGATTATGTGCGCATGTGTAGGGGGCGTGGGGGGAGAGCACATTGCCTTCTGGGAGCTGGCACCCGAGTGCGATTTTTGGCACAGGAGCCCAAAAAGTTTAGCCACCATTGGTATAGGGTCTCCTGCTTGAGCAGAAGGCTGGACTAGAAGACCTCAAATGTCCCTTCCATGTCTATTAAGCTAAGGAAGGTCTCTTTGGATTCTCTTGCCTAGTCCATTTTGCTGCTGTGGGCTATGTTGTCTCTTATCCAACGGATACCTTTGGCCAGGGGTGGGATTCAAATTTTTAACAACCGGTTCTGTGGGTGTGGCTTAGGTGGTCATGTGAATGGGTGGACATGGCTTGGTGGTCATGTGACTGGCTGGGTGTGGCCAACTCAATTTCACTCACATCGAGGCATGTATCTCCTCACCTGGCCTCTCATGCCTATGGGGATGCTGCAACAGTCGTAAGTGTGAAAAAGGGTCATAAGTCACTTTTTTCAGTGCCATTGTAACTTTGAATGGTCACTCCACACAAGTAAAGTACCAGCAAAGGAGGGGAAAAATACTCCAGAGATGTTCCTGAGACAGGAAGTCTCGTCCTGCCAAGAACGTAATAAGGGTTAACGGAGAGGCAATTTCTGTAAGCGACACCAGAATGTTTCCTTCCTGACTTCCTTACAGGATTAGCCCAGTAATTTCTTCTAACAACCGGTTCTCCAAACTGCTTAGAATATTAACAACTGGTTCTAGCAAATAGGTGCGAACCTGTAGAATCCCACCCCTGCCTTTGGCATTGCCTTTTCACCACCACCCCCTCTTCCAAAACCTCTCCAAGGTGCCATTATAGCTTGATCCTTCCCTGGCGACTTCCTGGGTATAGCAATACACAGCATTCAGCTATATAGAAGTGGTTCACTACTGCCACCTTGTGGAGAAGTTGGGGTTGTTGTTGTTGTTTTTAATTAAGATTCTGCCTGTGGCATCTCCTGGTGGTGTTCCATCCTAATCACTTGCTCCAAGTTAGAAATGCCAAAAGAGGAAAAGAAGAAAGTCCTTTTTTGACCCTTTCAACACGATCTCATCTCTTCCAGCCCGGAGAGAGGTGTTCTACCCCACCTTTGACCCCATTGCCGGCTGGGGAATTCTGAGACTTGAAGTCCACGCAGCTTTAGCTGGCAAGATTGAGAAATGCTGTTCAATACCGTAGCAATCAATCAGGGTTGAGCTGGAAGGGACCTTGGAGATCTTCTAGTCCAGCCCCCTGCTTAAGCAGAAGACCCTGCCCCATTTCAGACAAGCCCCTTCTTACAATTACCTTCTTAATTTTTGCCATTTAGAGATAGTGTCCGATTTACATCCGCAGTCGAGAGCAGAATTTCCATTGCTAAGCGAGGCGGTTCTTAAATGAGCCCCACACAATTGTAAAACCTTTTTTTGTCATGATTAACAGAATCACTGCTGTCCTTAAGTGAGTCACATGGTCATTAAACAAATTGTTTCCCCCCCTCCCCCAGTTGGCTTTGGCTGGCTGGGAAGTCGCAAATCCAATGGTCGTAAGTGTGAAAAAACGGATATAATTTAGGTTTTGTTTCCTCTGACAAGAAAAAGCCAAGGAGGGGAACTAGATTTACTTTAACCACCCCATGATTCATTTAACAGCGAGAGTGATTTGCTTAACAACTGTAGCCAAGAGAAAAAAAAGTTGTAAAATGGTGCACAGCTCCCTTCACAACTGTCTTGCTTAACAACTGAAATTTTGGGCTCCATTGTGGTCGTACGTCAAGGACTAACCTGCATTACTGAAGGAGGCAAAGGCAGTTGTGATGCTTTCTTAGACCGACCCCAGGGGATACAGGTAGTCCTTGACTTACGACCAAAATTTTTGTGATGAAGGGAAACATTTGTTGAGTGAATTTTGTCTCATTTTATGACCTTTTGTTCCACAGTTGTTAAGCGAATCATTGCAGTTATTAAGTTTGTCATGTGGCCGTTAAGTGAAATGGGCTTCCCCCTTGACTTTGACTGTGAGAAGGTCACAAAGGCAGAACTATGTGACTCCAGGACGCTGTGACCGTCATACAAATATGCTGACTGCCCTTCCAGTGACCAGATTTTGTTTAAATGACCATGTGGATGCTGCTACAGTAGTGTTGTGGTCCACTAGCGGCCAGCGGACAGTGAGGAGGTTGGGGAGGAACCTGGGCCAGCCCTGGAGTCTGGGGAAGGCTCTGTGTCGAAGGCAGAGATGGGGCCAGGACCCTCTGACAGTTATCAGCTGCCTTCAGAGTCAGAGATGAGTGGGGAAGAAGAACAGCTGGAGCCTGTTCCCAGTGTGCTCATGCGCAGTCGACGGTCTTCTTCCCTTGTCGATTCCTTGTTCCCAGCTGAGCCCTCATTTCCGAGTCCACCTGCCACTTTACCGTTTTCCCATAGGGAATAAAGAGGGGCGAAAGGGGAGTGGGGTTTGCAGGGGACAATTAGTTCAATTCATGAGGGTGAAGATCTGTGCCTGACTCCTTGCCAAGTCATTGTTGCTACAGTGTGATGTTTGGAAGCTATCGGCCTGGCAACTCTCCCAGCCTGATCAAGATCTGTAGTTGTGAAATCTCTTGAAAGGCTGTTTGCCGGGATTTTGCTGGAGAGGAATTCCTTTTAATCAAAATAAAAAGGGATTTTATCGGGACGAGGAGTTCGGCTTCGTGATCCTGGGAAGCCTAGGTCAGAACAGGTTGTAAGTGCGAGGACCAGGTCACTTATTTCCAACAACATTGAACAGACACGAAACGAACCGTCGTATGTCGAGGACTAGCTTTATGGCATTTTTGTCCTCCTCCTCCTCCTCTTCCTGAGCCTGTCAAGCGTGCAGTCTTTGGTCTCCAACCACAAACAGCCTTTCCAGTTAGCTCCTTAATGCTTCAATCAATATGGGCTTGGTTCAATAATACAGACTTCCCGCAACAGAGTGTGTACAGTGTATATACACAGTGTGTGCATTGTGTACTCTTAAGGGATTGCTGTTCATCAAGGAAATGGATTTGTAAGCTTTTGCAACAGTCAGGTGGGGCTCTCAACTCAAGAGTTAAAAATGAGGAACTGTTTTGCAATAAACTGGCTGTGTAGCAAGAAGGCGCGCCCCCCCCCTTTGCACCGTCCCTTTAACACCCTCGTTGCAGCCACGTCTGAAGAACACAAAATCATAGGTATGGAAGGGACCTTAAAGGTCTTCCAGTCCAGCCCCATTGCTCAGGCAGGAGACCCTACAACATTCTTGCACACAGATGTCCAATCTCCTCTTTAAAAAAAAACCTCCAGTGATGGAGCAACTTCTCGAGACAAGGGCCTACCTAAGGTGGGATTAGAACTCCCAACCTGTATACCTATGGCATACTCACCATCCAGTGATGGGCCCAAAGTCACCTAGCTGGCTTTCATGCCGAAGGCAGGACTAGAACTCACCGTCTCCTAGTGATGGGCCCAAAGTCACCTAACTGGCTTTCATGCCTAAGGCAGGACTAGAACTCACCGTCTCCTAGTGATGGGCCCAAAGTCACCTAACTGGCTTTCATGCCTAAGGCAGGACTAGAACTCACCGTCTCCTGGTTTCTAGGCCAGGACTTTCCCCACCACACCAAACTGACTCTCTCCCTTCGCTTCGACTTTTCGTCGGGTGCAAGCAAGAACAAATGAAACCTACATTTCATATATATCAGAGATCCGATATTTAAAAAGCAAGTGACCAAACGATCAGATCTCCTGACTTCGTGTGAGAGTTGACCAAACATTCCGCAAGTGACGAATTGATGGGTTCCACGACTCTTTTCTCTGATGGTTTTGGGCGTCTTTCTGAACGCCTTCAAGGGTGTTCAAGGACTTTCAGAGCACCGCACGCCTTCTCTTGTCGAGGGCAGAAAAGACAAATTCTCATATAGTAAAAGTAGTAAAAAGAAAGAAAGAAAAAAAAAAGATTGGACCTTGGCTCAGAAGAAGAAGAAGAAGAAAATATTTTGCCAAAGTTGAAAAAGAGCCCTGGGCTGCCAAGTCAGAAGTGCCACGATCTGCTTTGGAAATGTTGAATTAATGAAAGACCTAAAAATTGCAAAGACACACAAAGACGGTCTCGGTTTGGTGATTGGGGCAACGAACTTAAATTTACATTAGTAAAGCAACCAGTTGCTGGGAGCTGAGCTGCATTTTCTTCCTTCTCCTGTCCTCTCCTCCCTCTTTCTTTCTTTTCTCCCACTCCCTCGCCTTCCTTCATCTCTTCTTCTTTTTCTCATGTTCCCTTCCTTTCAGTTTTTTCTTTTCTCACTTTTTCTTTCTTCTCTCTCACTTGCTTTCTCTTTCTCCTTTTCTTTTCTTTCTTCTTTTCTTCTTTCCTTTCTCTGTTTTCTCTCTTCCTTTTCTTTCTCTTTCACTCTCTTTGTTATCTTTCTTTTTCCTACTCTTTCCTTTTTCTCTTTTCTTGTCTCTCCTCCTCTTTCTTTTTCTTTCCTCTCTCCCTCTCCTTTTCTTACTTCTCTCTTTGTTCTCTCCTCTACTTTTCCCTCTCTTCTTTCCTTTCCTTTCTTCTTTTCTTCCTTTTCTCGTTTCTTTTCTTTCTCTCTCTCCCTCTTCTTTCTCTTACTTTCTTTTTTTCTCTTTCTCTTTTCCCTTCTCTTCCTTCCTTTCTTCTCTTTTCTCTTTCTTTTTCTTTCTGTTCTCTTCTCTCTCTTTCTCTTTCTTTCTCTCTTTCTCTTTTCCCTCTCTCTTCCTTCCCCCCATTTCCTTTCTTTCTTTCTTTCTCTTTCCTTTTCTTTCTCTCTCTCTCTCTCTCTTTTCTCTCTTTCCTTTTCTTTCTTTCTTCTTCTCTCTTCTTCTGTCCCCTCTGGTCTCTCTCATCTTTTCTTCCTCTTTTCTTTGTCTCTCTTTTCTCTCTCTTTCCTTTTTCCTTCTCTCACGTTTTCTTTCCCCTCCTCTCGCTCTTTCACTCGCCCTCTTTCTCCTAATCCAAGTGACTTGGCAGTTTATGACAACGCACCGGGAACAACGTCAAACACTCCCTCCCCGTCGCCAGCCCCGGTTTTCCCACCCGCTGTCTCTCCCTGACTCAGCAAAACAGGCTCCGGGAAGCCCAGCCCAGGAAAGGCGTTGCACACGTGCGCGTGTGACACGCCAACGGCTCCTTCCATTCGGAGGCCGAGCTGGGAAGCGGGGGAAGGTGGGGGCAGCCAGGTGTTCCGCGCGTGCGGACGTCCCTTTCCAACCCGCCGGCTTCATCCGCGGCGCTCCGGGCTCGATCCGGGTGGGGGTCCCCGCATTGGAAACGGGGTCCTCGGAAGGCGCTGGGGAAACGCTCGAGAAAGGTGGGGGGGGGTCCATCAGTCTCGACTTCCCCCCCCCCCCATGTCACCTGGAGTGGTACGTTCCGCTCACGCTTTCCCCAGGTGCCTTTATAATCGGCGTGCTTGGGATGCCAGGAGCGGCGCGAGTGGCGCGGAGGTGGCGGGAAAGGGCCCCAAGCGGTGATCGCGGGACGCGGCGGAGCTGGCTCGCCATGCAAAGCGAAGGCGGCGGGAGGAGCATCCATTCCGACAACGTCTCCCAGGTCCACGACGTGCCCCTGCGGGTCATCATCAGGCCCCTCCCGCCGGTGCTGGACGAGCGGAAAGTGGAAAGTCTCATCAAGACCATCCAGGTAGGGCCGGTGGCTCTCACGACTCTGGGTCGGGTCCGGACGTGAGTGACTCGGGTTTCTCTTCCACGGTGGGGGTAAATTGGATCGTGGCCACCGGCAGGCTGGGCT